>PNEQ01103316.1:0-65850 GCA_003012365.1 Medauroidea extradentata | reverse complement strand
CCCCCCCCCCCCCCCCACGCCTCTTCGCCATCTTTTTGTTTCCAAGTCGACTTGAAATCCCGAAGGCTGTGACGGTACGTAAGACGTCTTCCGTCGGAAGAGTAAAAGCATGCCGCTGTCGCTAGAAGCACGATGCTTGTCCGTGTCGCCCCGAGCAGCAAGAGACGGCCATGCCTACATAGCTGGTTGACGACAAAGTAAGCACTTTCAAAGACCATCATGTCTAGAATAGTATTTTAAAATACTATTTATTATTACAGCAGACGTTACTTTTTGACTATAGTACTATACATACACTTTTAATTGTTACTTAGTTGGCTTTGCTCATATTTAAAAGTGACAGGAAACTATAAATTACCTGAAAAAAAAAAGTAATGAGAATTTAAAATGTGCTCACTTTAGCTCGAACAAACTATATAGAATTGCATGGGAGATACATGAAGCCGACATTAAAGATGTCACGTCATATCGACCTCCTGTTCATTGAATCGTTATGTGATAAGTTCCTAATCAAACCCTTGTTTCAAACAAATAAGTAGTTAACCAATGTTATTAGCTACATAGCTTATTTACATTAATCCTAGATGTTTTAATTGTTTTAGTTATTGAAAGATGAATGACCGCAAATGTTAATAACCTCGCATGTCTTCACCACCGTAATGTGACTCCCATAGAGCGGTTTCAGATACGTCACAAGAAATGCTGAGCGGTGTTGTGAGATAGAGTATACTTAGAAGAAGTAATTACTATGTACAAATCAGCTGACGAATATGGTACTACCCATATAACTCTTATAAAGTTACGTATCATCATCAAATACGTTATATTAAAATACCGGACACGTCTACTTATAGCAGGCCGGAGAATGGAAACCATCCACCTAGTGAGAAATTATTGTTAACGATGTCATAGAATATAACGTGTACTGTCATCTGTGCAACTTAGTATGCCATTTTTATGGGTATTAAAGATACCAGTATATACACTGCATACAGATGTGAAACGAAGTGGTATGAAAAGGCTTACCACAAGCTTTTCATTACGTAGATCACTAGCCAAAAATATTTCCAAAAATCAGATAGAGTGTACGGCATTAGAATACAGAACATCGAGTTTAATTCGATTAATTTTTGTGTGCCAGACTTAAAAGAAAAGAATTGACGTTTATTGGGCTGAAATTGTACTGAAGCTTTGTATACGTCAATATTATCACATGTATGACACCAAAATTTTCTTTAAATTTACTTTTACTTTATAATGGCAGACATATTGTTAAAACTAAACTTTAAAGAGTTACTGAAGCTAATACGTGTGTGTGAGAGCCATATCTAAGATATCGACTGAGTTAGTTTTCCCTTGAATATATCAGAATATAAGTTCGACGTAATGCCTCATTTGACTGCTATGACCACACCTTACTTAGATTGTTTGGTTGCGAGGGAAAAATACAATTAATAAAAATTAATATTTACTTTATTTTACTTTAAATGTTTGTTTTATAACAAAACTAATGACACGTAAATGTGGAACAAAAATGCTCCATATTACGTCAAGGACACTCATAAACCACAGAAATTTGGTCTTTTGGTTGTCATGTGGTATAAAAATGTGCTAAACGCAGTCTACATATTTCAGTTTCTGCCTTTAGACGTAATAATTATTATTCGAGTTTCTTGTAGAGCTCGCAGGATGAACAGAATTTATTTTCAAAGAAAGGCATATTAGGTTATTGTCATCACATACAGCTTGTAGCAGTTATACTTTTATTGCATAATTTTATATGTTCACTGAAATTTGTGTGACATTCACATCGAATATTTTAATAATTTCGGTTTGTTATTCATACATTAAACAAGCATATATGCCTTTACATGAAATCAGATCATTAATCACTTACAAATATACGAAAATATGAACGTTGGCGTGATGATACTTTTTTTCAGTAATCATAGTGACATTAAATGTCTAGGAAGTAGTTCCTTCGTAAGAAAATTTGACAAACATTGATGCTTAAAACAGGGAATTGTCCATAAGTTGGAGGAGTTTTTTTTTTTTTTACTTTATTTTCTGTAGGCCGATTTCTATAAAATGTTAGTTTGCATTGTTTTGTACTGATAGTTTCAGTAAACGTGCTTTCATCTATTCCTATAGATATAACCCTGACATAACAAAGCGAAGCGTGTGCGATTTCTGCAAAAACACGTATATTCTCTAAACTTTATAAATCTGATGCACGGTAATATTTGTTTAAGGTTGTAATTATGCAAATTTGAGTTTAAGTAAAATTGATTTAAAAACATAGCACTCACTAAGCATGAAACTAACACGTCGAGCTGTGTGATTTGATAAACGTTTCCTTTCAGGCTCGGCATAAGTCGCATTGGTGAATTATTTTATTTTTAGTTTTCATTAGATTGTGAGAATGGAAGTATTTCTTGGAAACGGAGAATAATTAATGGTGTATAACTATTGACACATTAGAACATATTAAAATATTGAAAACTTATAAGTTATTTTTAATTATATTATGATAAGAAAATATGAGGATGATTTGCTAAAGGAAAATTTTTAAGTGAGCATTACAAATAAGTATCAGAAATATAACAGCGCCCGTTCTTGGCGCAATAGTCATTTTTACAGTCTAATTTTATGAGTTTATTGCCGTTATAGTGTGAATTATATTTCCCTTGCGCTACAGCCCAGCATCGCTGTTGAACTTTTAACGCATATTCAGGCTGCAATCAGAACATCAAATTAAGAATGTAACAAATTGTTTTTGCTGTGCTGATTGTGGCCTAAATACACATTGAAACTGTAGCGCACGTTAAATAGAATTGGCGCTATAGTCGGAAACGTTGCAGTATTCTTCTCAGAATTTCTTTAAAGCGACAAATAAAATAATCCAAAATTGCGAATAATACCGAACCTTATAAAATACCTTACTGATAGCTGGAATTCATTGTTCAAATAATTTTTTTCCATTAATAGCCGTTAGGTTGCTCCCACATATAACTTATCCACGCTGTATATATTGTCTGATTTGTCGACGAGAGTTTGGAACTCGTTCTATGGAAGCCCGAGACACAAGCGCTGCGTAAATAAACTGCACCAAGCCTCAAAGTTAAAACTGAAGAAAGCATAAGCATATGGAAGTGTTCATTGCCAGGTGCGGAGGGCGTTTGTTTATTTGCGGTTCTCTATGTTATCCCCTTCCCCGAGAGGATTCTCGTAACATCTGAAACTGTTTACAGCATTCCGAGACTTTGTGATTCAAGAAGCACGATGAGAAATAATGGCCGTAGAAACATGCATTCCTTTACCTGAAACATTTCGAAAATGGTGGAAAATGTTTTCTAAATCTCTGCAATAAGCAGTCATGTTCTTGCTATTGTTGGAAAAGCTGCAGTTTACTGGTGTTTTCATATTGTTGTGCTTTCCTCTATAGACGTAGACTGCAGATATTTTGTTTTGTTACATTTTAATATCCCTCCAGTTGGCAATAACCGAAAGTGTTTTTGACTTGGAAATTGTGGATCCCTGTCGACAAGTGTGTATTGAAACATGCAGGAAGCGTGTTTTTCAGACGCACGCAGTTATGTAAATTGTAGTTCTTCAATTACAGTTGTTGGCCGTGGAAGGTGACATCATACCGCCTTACAGTTACGTGAAATATTTACAGAGTAAACATGTGTGAAAATTATAAAGACAAATCTACATGACATAGACTTGGTGTGGTTACAAAAATTTTCAAACTATTGATTAACACTAAAGTACGCACGTAGGATTTGATGTCTCGTCTACGGCGAATTCATGTGAGTGAGCCAGTTGCTCAACTGGATAGGGACTGAGGAAGAAATGTCCCTGGCCTTTATTAACCAGCATTCTTCTGTAGCGTTTTTTTATTAACCACAGAAAACTGGGGTGCTCTCGTATGTAAGGCCAATGTTTTACCACAACGCTATTTCACTCACTCGTTTACGTAAAAATTAACACAAACAGAAATGTGTGTCGTTATTTTATCTTTTATTTATCTGATAGTGAATATAATTTCCACAAGAGAGTATTCTATTATTACTTTAGGCCGGTCAGTTTCTTACAAGGATCGTACTTTTTTTATTTACTAACAGAATATTTTCAAGAAATACCACGGAATACCGTCCTAGAAGTACAGGTCTGGACACTCTCCTATCTACCAATGTATTTTGCTTGACCCCCTTGTTTGGCTGCAGTTCACCAAGCTACCGAGAGTGTTGTACGTCTTTGGCGCTGCAGTCAGGGCTGTCGGGCTCAAACTCCGCCCACTTTTTTTCATGGTTTACATTATAAAATAAATAAATATCGCTGGAGCCATGCTTTAGGATTGTGAGCGAAGGAAGTATGTCATAAATTGATAAAAAAAACATGTTTTGATAAATTGTTTATCTTATTGGGAGGGAAGTGGGCGGAGTTTGAGCCCGACCACCCTGATTTCAGCGCCAAAGATGTGCAGCATTATCGGTAACTTGGTGAACTGCAGCCAAACAAGTGGGTCAAGTTTCCAGGCGAGTGTCCAGACCTGTTCTTCTACGGCCGCCCACTTCCTTTCCGCTAAGATAAACAATTTATCAAAACGTATTTTTTATCTATTTATAAAATACATTCTTCGCTCACAAATTTAAGAAAAGACTCCAGCAATCCTTATTTAATTTATAAATTTAACAATGGAAAAAAGTGGAAGGAGTTTGAGTCCGACCGCCCGGAAAACAGCGCCAAAAAGTACGACATTCTCGGTAACTTGACGAACTACAGCCAAACAACAAGGGGGCCAAGCAAAATACATTGTTAGATAGCCGACTGTCCAGACCTGTTCTTCTACGATCGTGGCCATGACTACGGCCGTGCCACAGAATAAATAAGTGTGCCAGAAGCGACATAGTGTAGTTTTTAGTGTACTCGTTTTCTCTTTGGGTTGTCAGTGTTTCGGAGCTGTTTGATTCACGTGACTGTTTGGCTATACTGAAATATAGTGGGCCCTATATTTAAAAAAACTTTGAGAAAATTTACACGCAAGTATAATTTACCATTTCTTAGTAAGCAATCCATTAATCTTAATATATAAAATTAAGTGTCCTGACTCACACACTCTTCAACGCACAGTCCAATCCGCTGGACTTAGAACCATGAAATTTTGAGGGAAGCTTCCCCTTGCCCCGTAGGCAACCAACATGAATTGATTTTTCAAAATTTGGTAACTAAGGGGGTGAAAAGGGGTGAAATGTGTTTTCAAGGAATTCCTGATATCTCATTAACCGGGAAAGCTATCATATTTTTTTAACTTCAAACTGTTGCACAAACAAATGCATATTTGCAAATTTTTCGATTTTGCGAAATTCGAAATTTAAGGGGGTGAAAAGCCGTAAAATGTGTTTTTCATTAATCCGTGATTTCTCCTCAACCATTTCAGATAGTGAGGCGATTATTTCTTTAAAATGATGCTTACGTAAATATCTAAAAAGTAGTTTTAGGATTTTTCGAAATTCGTCCTTGAAAGCTCTTAAAAAAATATGTGTTTTTAATTAATCCCACTTATCTCCTAAACCAGTGGAAACATTGAAATGGTTTATGCTTTAAAATAAATCTTACGTATATATCTAAAAAGTCGTTTCAGGATTTTTCGAAATTCGTCCTTGAAAGTTGTTAAAAAAATATAATATATTTTCAAATAATAATCTGTACCACTTATACCTGTTGAGATATCGAGATGATTTTTTATAAGAATGAAGCTTATGTAAATATCTACAAATCAAATTCAGTATTTTATGAGATTCGAAAATTAAGTATGTGAAAAGCGGTAAAATGTTACAGTAAAAAAGAGAATAATCATGGATAAATAATTCAACAGTTGTTTCTTTTGGCCAACCTACTCATAAATAAAACCTCTTTGGACTGTAGCCACTACATACGAAAGAATTATCACGGCATGCCTTTAACATTCACTCAGGTATTGTATAAAGTTTGTGGTGTGGGAGGGTTGGGGTTACGGGTTCGTATCCCGTGCAAGACTTTGCGATGGTAATTACTATGACATCATACGAGCATATTGCACGCGCTCTTTACACTGAGCTAAGACAATTTCACTGTTATTGAGTACGCTAGCTGTTGAATGCCTTCATCACATATTTTATCCAGAGTTACTGTTTACATTACATAATATCACGCGGGCAAAGTCGTAGTCGGGCAGCTATTTTAGTATAAATGTAGGAATTTTTCTATGGTACTTCGCCATAGAACAATACATTCTTAATATTGACTACAATAATCGATTCCATTGAAAATAATAGTAGGCCCTACTTAAATTTTATTCGTCTTTGTCTGTTGTTAACCAGTCAGCATTTTTAAAAACACATCTTAGTTCGAAATTCGAATACTTGTAGAGAAATAAAGATGAATATTAAAAGCAAAGAGGTTCTGCATATAAAGTATGCTCAGCGAAATGGACTGAATGAAGCTGTTTGCATTTGTTGAATTATTTAACAGCTAGCTTCATGTTTCCTATTTTAAAGATATACATAGAGAATATAGAAACGCCATCAGTTAATACGTAATTAAAAGTTAGTTACTCTTTTGCACGGTCGTAAAAGAACAGGTCTGGACACTCGCCTATCTAACAATGTATTTTGCTTGACCCCCTTGTTGTTTTTTGGCTGTAGTTCGTCAAGTTACCGAGAATGTCTTACTTTTTGGCGCTGTTTTCCGGGCGGTCGGACTTAAACTCCACCCACTTTTTTCCATTGTTAAATTTATAAAGTAAATAAAAGGTTGCTGGAGCCTTTTCTTAAATTTGTGAGGGAAGAAAGTATTTCATAAATGGATAAAAAATAAGTTTTGATAAATTGTTTATCTTATCGGAAAGGAAGTGGGCGGAGTTTAGTCCGACCGCCGTAACATCAGCGCCAATAAAACACAATATTCTCGGTAACTTGGTGAACTACAGCCAAACAACAAGGGGGTCAAATATCCAGGCGAGTGTCCAGACCTGTTCTTCTACGACCGTGCTCTTTTGTATAGTACACGCGGGCGAAGCCGCAAACGGACAGCTAGTTTGTTATATGGAGTACCGTGTCTACGTCTGACTCAAAGACATTATATCGTGACTTGCTACAACTATGTAACTTACTTTTTCCCTAGTTTAAGTTATCTGCAGATGTCTACATTACACTTATGAATCTTCCTACTGATGTGTATATATTTATAAATTTGATAATTAGGAATATTTTTGTGACACAAATTTGATTTACACGAATAGCTAAGTGCATGATAAAAGCAATTATTAATGTGACAAGTATATATCTGCAACTGCCTATAGGTCATTCGGGATAGAGTGAGCACTAAACATTTAACCTTTGAAAAATATCGCTAGCCGTTATTGAATTTCATCCACATTAAATATAGTAGTCTTACTGCTTGCATAGTTGGCAGCGAAATTACGTAATATAGTTTCCTGTATTTTACTATTTAAGTGCAACAATAAACCGAAATATACATAATTGTATTTCATATTATATATATATATATATATATATATACATATACTAAACTGTATCGGTTCATATTGACTGCAGTATTTATCTTACGCGCGCAAACGTCAAGTGACGTGTCCAGAGAGGTTTGACATTGTCCCGTCGCTAGTCGTTACGCGCGGAAAGATACTGATTGGCTGAAAATAGAACATTAGCAGGGCTTTCACGAGTGCTCACTTTATTCCGAACCGCCTATAGTTACCTACTTGTTGTATTATACCCACAATATAATAACTAGACTGCTAAACACAAAGACTTTATAAAAGAACTAGACTGTTACGCTGCTCTTTTGTTACATGACTAAATTGACGCTGACATATTGCAGGCGAAGATAGGGAATTGTGTGCTTTTGAAAAAAAAAAAACTTATCTTTCAACAAAAAAGTTACCAGCATACGTGGGTGCAAATTAACACTGAAAGTTAACATTGTTTACGTACTTCTTGCAGTGTTAGATAATATTATTAATTAAGACATGCGGAAAACGAAATTCACAAACATCAAGTCAGCTTACTAAGTAGTATATGCGTACCCAGTTCGAAATAAATTGGGAAAAAATATAATTATATCCTAAATATAAAAATGGCTGCCATTTTGGAAACATAAATATAGTATGAACGATATACACAACAGTCAAGTCAACTTTGTATATAATTTATGTGTACCAAGTTTGATGAATTTCTGAAAAGTATTTCCTCATATATGTTACATTACACAAAAAATATGAAAATGGCTGCCAATACGAAAATATGAACACAGGATAAACGATATACACAAAATTAAAGTCAGCTTCGTATGTAATATACGTATACAAAGTTTGATGGAATTCTGAAAAATATTTCCTCAGGTATGTAATAGTAGGCTAAAAATATAAAACATACCCGCTATTTTGAAACTGTGTGTACTATATGAACGAAATGTACTAAAAATAACTTATCTTACTATGTGCTTTATGTGTACCGAGCTTAATTAAATTCTAAAATACGGTTCCTTACATTTTTAGCGTGATCAAAAAATGTTAAATTGGCCGCCATTTTGAAAATATGAAAAGGGCATAAGCTAAATATACAAAAGTCACGTCATGCTACTAAATACTATACGTGTACAAAGTTTTATGAAATTCAGTACACTGATATAAAAGTTTTTAATGGGACGCACACACAACACACACGGACACAAACCAACACACACGTACACACACTATGATACATACAGACTCACAGACAGAATCTCATAAGCCTACTTTTTTCTTCGGAAAGTAGGCTAAAAACATTGGTACAGAACTTCGCGTGTTATGGGCTGCAATATGGCGCCGTTCAATTTGGTCGCACGCAGATATAGGCCGTCAGTTTTCCTTTAGCAAATCATCCTCAATGTTCCTAGGAAATGTCCAGATTTTCTTACCAGAAAACTATCCAAAATAACTTATAAGGTTTCACTATTTGTAATATGTTCTAATGTGTTAATAACTATACGACATTAGACCTCAATTATTCTCCGCTTTGAATAAAGACTGCACTTAGTTACTTGCGCCGGTTTTGAGCAAAAAATATACTTTGTTTTAAAAGTTGAAAGCAAGACACTTATTTTTCAAGTCGTCATAACAGTATTATAATGCCATGATTATTGTTTAAGCATTTCTTGTTTTTAGACAAGCATAGTGACATGAATTCACTCGTTTAAGGAGAGTGTTTTTGGCAATATTACAAACTGAAGTTAAACTCGCAGAGAAATGAGCAGCATATCGAAAAAAAAAAAAATAAAAAAAAAAATTTTGTCTATACTTTGCTTGACAACCAGGTAGCGAAAATGTTTCTCGAGTTTTTCCGGTGCTGTGTGTGGCTTTTCAGCCCGGAGAGTCAGTTTGTCGAACATCGAGCGTTCGGCCTGCCCGTCGTTTGTATCGCCACTCCTTGGATCGTCTGTGAAAGGCGTTCCCGAATGAGAACATTTATTGATTGACTGCCAGCCGTGCATCTTGTCAAGGAGCGCGCTGGAAGCATTAATCATACATTCCTCTTAGAGTTTCTGCCACGAACAGAGAGACTGGCAGGTTATTGACTGAAAAAAAAATGTATTTCCGTGTTGTGAAATCCTTTCCTAGAATTTTCTCGCGGGGTGGGAGAAATTCAGAATATACTATGTGTTTCAGTAGAGATAAACTTGAACAAAGACACCTTTTTAAAACAAAAATAGTGAAGCCTTGGTCTCGGGTGTACGTTGCAACAGTGTAACGTACAAAACGTACTGATAAAGCTCTAATCCGTGTATCTACAAAAAATTAAAAAAAAAAAAAAAACATTTTTTCACGGCACATCGCTGAAATCTAAAACGACAAGCAGTAATTCGTGTCGCAAGAAACGTGGATTTTCGAAGTGAAATGTAAATAACAATTTACGGGTGCTTTAAGTTCATTCATGTTATAATTTTTAACATAAATGTATTGCTTCAAAACATTTTCGTAGTAGTAAAATACTGCGATAATGAAACAGTTTTTTTTTTTCGCTTACCTGAATTAATTAGCTCATATTTTCTTAGTATATGTGTAGTAGACTTTAAATTTCATAAGTTATATAGAGCAAGAATCAAGTTGGGTTTTATATATGTATATGTATGTATATATATATATGTATGTATGTATATATATATATATATATATATATGAGGACAGAGTATCGAATGCAGACGCAGACGTCCATAGGCATAGGATGACATGAAACGAAGCCCTACAATGGAGAATAGACGGAATGAGAAAGGCGGGGGAAACAGGAGATCCTCGAGAAAACCCGCCGAATAACGGCACTGTCCGCCACATTTCCCACATGCGAAAAATCCGGGCTGAACCGGCCGAGCCCGGATCGCCTTGGTGGGAGCCGAGTGATCTAACCACTCGGACACCGCGGCCCCTAGTATTTACAAAAACTTCTAAACAAAGAAACTCATTGGTGGGCAAGACAATTTTGCTTGTAAAAGTTGGGCGAAACCGTATCGAACGGCCGCGTTGTCGGCGAGACGTAAGACCCACTTGACATAATGTGTAAGCTGTCCAGAAACACCCGCATAGTAACTGGAGACGAAAATGATCGATGCAAAATGTTGTACGGTTACATTTTACACGTCTCTTGCACTCCACATATATCTTACTTATCTTACTTCTGTTCTGGCCTGCATATTATGGGGTTCAGGTTAAAATCCCGATCATTCCAAATACGATTCTGTATTTACTTGACGTAACGTACATAAAATAACACCTGGACTTGGAGCACAAGATGGGATTATCTACGTATTTTGCCACTAACATTTTCGTCTCAAATTTAGCCCATGATTCGCATGATGTGTTTATTATGCGATTATGTTCTGAGCATCGTGTATATATTAGATTAGAATGATGTGGAAGACAACACGCAAGAACTTCTAATTTAAGAATATATTCTGAGGTAAAGGACTTAAGGAAACGAGCTAGTCGCCAATTTATATGTACACAGTTTTCATCATAGGCCCTAATTCTTGTTCCAGATTTATTTCTGAAAACTTAAACGCGTTAGAACATAAAATATGCATTGAAAGGTTTTCCGACGTCACAAGTAATTGTCAGCTTGAACCACGGTCTAAGAGGAAGAGGTCTTAACACTGCCTATATGCTCTCCAGCAAGAGAAAGTGACTCCCTTTTTGTCGCCAAGTGCTAGTAGTCATTTGGTGGAAGATTGGTCTTGTTTACATCTGGCGGCGTTACAATTTTCGTAATTATTTATATAAAATTATGTTATTGTGGTAAGCTGATATAGTAGATATATGTTTCGTGTCCGTAAATTCATTGGCATGTGTGGAACTGTTTATGTATGCCGTCTGAAATGAAATATTATTTACTATAGTTTTAGTATACACATTTGAACCGAATCTGTTAATTCCTGCCCTACAAAATTTTAGAATCGTTCCAATGTTTGTCTACATGTAAAATAACGAAAAATTAAAATTTAAGGTTGAAGAAAAATACGTTCCAATAAAAAATTACATTAAAATGTATTTCTTCAATATAATACACCCAGTTACGATAACAACTTCACATTTTAAGCTGAGCCAAATACAAAACAAGACAAATCTTCCACTAAATTACTACTAGCGCTCGGCGACAAAAAGGGAGTCACATTTTATTCCTCAGTGTCAAGACCTCTACCTTCATAGACCGTGGCTTGAACTGTTTGATTGGCTAAGGTTAATTCTACTACAGGTTAGAAAGAAAATACGTTTTCTTATGGGAGAGCTTGGCACAGGGAAAATTTCTGCCACTAGTTTCGCTTCGATCGCTAAGAGACCAGATAAATAAGAAGCCGTAGTAAAATTAAATTTAAATGAACTTGCAAATTATATTTGTCATTTAATTTAATTTTAAAGTGGAACGAAACTAATTTCGCGTTTTAAATTGTCAACTTAATGAAACTTAAAATTCAGGAAAGCTCTGTGATTGGTCAGTTTGGTGCATTAGCGATACCAGTGCTCAAGTGGCAGAAATTTTCCCTGTGCCAAACTTATAACATTGATCTTTCTAACCTGTAGTAGAATTAACCTTAGTTTGGCATTTGAAACCTTCCAAAGATATTAATCAATATTTTGCTCCGTACGTTTCTACTTAAGCGGCTGTGGCCTCAACTAACAGTGTCTCCCTATTGCCTGTTTAATATCGTCTGCGCCTCCGCGACGTGCAGGCCTCCTTTCCGCTCATATCCCATTCCTTAGTGGCAATTAGCTTAGGTTAGTTTAAATTAGATTATGTTAGTTTAGATTTGTTTCAAAAAAATTATAAAATGCTTCGCTGTTTTATTGTGTTAACAAATTACTAGAACAATAAATACGTGCCTACGCAGAACGGTGCGCGCGCCGTTCAAACCAGCCAATAGCATGGTTGCCACATCTATTACTTTCATACTCTTTGGAGAGACGTGGTTCTACAGGATAGATTACTACATAAATTCAATCAGCACTAAACTAAATTAACTACCGAGCCTTATTATGTATCTTTACGTAAAAATAATTTCGTTAACGAAGCTCAAATACGTGTTATTGCTAAAAATATGTTTCAATTAGAAATGCTGATTTCTCTCCCTTTTAAAAGTGATGAGTTTGCCGTTATTAGCCTACTCTGAAAAAAGAAACTAATATTTGTTTAAATATAGCGAAGTAAATATTTACTCAAGCTAAAAAAAAATGTTTTGTTGCCAGAAATTAAGGATAAAGCATCATGTTGACCTAACAATGATGACATTAATTTTACAACGTACATAAGCCTAACAATAAAAGATTGGGTTAAAGAAAATGTAATAATTTGTTTCCACTTTTTTTTTTTGGCGCTTACAATACTGTTTTGTTTACACACACCGCACTATTTAATCACACCTCGAGATTTATTTTGCCATTTCTGTGACAGTTAGCATTATAGCTATATTTGTAAGTGTATTTTATGATTAGAAGCTCGAGTTTTTCGCGGGATTATTCTAGATTATGCTGAACGCCAAGACCATATAATAAAATTGGTACTCTCATCACTGTAACTGTTTGATTAGTGGTAACCGTGCAATTTAATCAACATTTTTTATACATTAAGAAAGAAAAGGTCGACTGAAACAAAAAAAATAGCCTTTGTATGAAACTCGTATGGCACTGGTTCTCGTTGAAATTCAGTTTGTAAAATTTGAAACATTCATTAATAACGCCTGTCGCTATGCAACCCGTGTAACGTACGCTAGGCGGTCTGTCTACTACACGGGCGCAGTGCTCGGCACACTGTATGTAGTGTAATTGGTCACACATTCACCGAGTGATAACTGTGAAATAGTATCAATAATAATAAAATGTATCAATATTAAAAGGGGATAAGTACCTGCAATCTTCGAACTCTTCAATTTTCGCTGTAAGTTACATACAATGATATTTATTAAAATTTCACATGTCATGACACAGGTATTACCTTTTTAAGCGTTACCCAATTGTCATGCCTTCGCTATATTCGTAGTACTTGACTAGTGACCTTCAGAAAGTAGAAAGTAATTTTTTGTGTGGATGATCACGTGTATAAAAGCAATAGTAGTTAAGCAATGCCAACTGTATACAAGGTAAGAAACTATTCCCTCTGCCTTGTCAAAGCATAAAACAGTATCATCGAAAATTTGTAAGCCAAATTAAATGCAGAAGTTCCATTATTCCAAAATGGCGGGCACTGAGTCCCCTTAAAGATACGAACATAACACTGTAAATTACAGAAGTTTATTATGATTACTATTCTTACAACAGCAGTTAGTCCGATATTAATGTTCACAGAACATGTTATACCGTTGTGTACAGAGACGATCCGGGTTCGATTCCTAGTAGGGTCGGTTCCAGGATTTCCGCATGTGGAAATCGTGCCGGAGGATGCCGCTAGTCGGCCGATTTCCTCAGGGATCTCCCGTTTCTTCTGTCCCTTCATTCCGGCGCTGCTCCTTACTAACATCATGTCACCATTCACCATCGCTAAAAACTTAAATGTTAAGGACGTTGGACCCGTAAAAATTCAAAATTTTATATTTGCGCCAAACACTGGTCAACTTTTACACATCAGATGACATGTCATTTCCCTGAATAAAAAAAATCAGGTCCAATAGTTTTAGCATAATCACCTATCAAAGTCGCAAAATGGCAGTTGCGGTGTAGCCAAAATAATAAAAAATAATTATTTTGCAGAAGCAAGATTATTTATATCAATTCTTAATGATGTGAGCTACTTCAAGACACTTTTGTGAACACAAAGCAATACGTTGTTGTATTTTTAAAAAATTGATGAAAATTAGTAAATGTTTGCATAACTTTGACTTTTGGCTACTACTGAAATTTTCAAAACAAACTTTTGTCAACCATGTCATAAAATGCATTGATACCCTGACTATCAGTTACTGTAATTTTGAATTTATTAGTTAATTACTTTTTTTGATTTTGGCTGCATCGCAATGGCCATTTTGTGAATTTTATGAGTGATTATGCAAAAACTATGGGGCCTATTTTTTATTTTTTCATTTTGGGAAATGACGTGTTATCTGATGTGTAAAAGTTGACGAGTGTTTGGCGCAAATATATAATTTAGAATTTTTATGGGTCCAACGCCGTTAAGTGATGACCAAAATTTCTTCAATCATCAATCCCCCAGCCACGACCCTCGTTTGTGCCTGTAATAAATGACTTAACAAGCACCACTCCCATTTTCCCCTGCTATCACCGCCAGTCGAAATCTCGTATAGCCTCACAAAGCTGCGGCGCTGAGCAACCCAACAAGCCTTAAGAGTGCGTAGTAGATAAATAATCGCTGAAAATATCAATTGATTTCTACACTTTTTTTCGAAGCCAATTTGGGTAAAATACTCAATGACAATCCTAGATAATAGTATTTGCCAACTTTATGAGTAAATATTTATCCAAAATTACTAATTCGTTACGCGTGATCTCTTGCGCCGCAGTTCAATGCACGAGGTCCCGGCGTCAGAGATTGTGCCGCAGAAGTTTGTAATACTGGAAACAATTTTGTTTAAAACGTTGGTTAAAACTATTGTCTAAGATTGCTGTATTTCGACTTTCGCAAATTGGCTTCAAGAAACCTACAGTTATAGATTAATGCTTATAGCGTTGAATTATGTACCACGCCCTCTTAAGGATGCGGTCTATTTTTAGCGTTATTTTTTTTATTTCTGTATTTGTACCAGATATTTTATTCGTGTTTTAGACATAAATTGTGACTACCTTGGTTCTCATGATTTTTTTTATCTCTTATAATTTTTTTGCGTAATGACTCGCAAACGTCAAAATTTTCATTTAACAGGTTTTA
Source organism: Medauroidea extradentata (assembly GCA_003012365.1). Taxonomy (NCBI): domain Eukaryota; kingdom Metazoa; phylum Arthropoda; class Insecta; order Phasmatodea; family Phasmatidae; genus Medauroidea; species Medauroidea extradentata. Next base: position 50,446 of record PNEQ01103316.1, on the reverse strand, counting down.
TGTGCGCCACTAAAACCAGCGGACATATTAATCTGAAACAATGTACAGTACAATGAATAAAGATGTTGTAAGCTACATCATCTCCTATATGTAAACAAAAATTTAAAAAAAAGTGTGTTTCTAAAAAAAAAAAGAAAATCTTTAATATTTTAAATTTTAATTTAAAATTTCAGCACTTTTTTAATACGGAAATATTTTATTTTTTGTTTTTATATAGTAGAGATTGTAGCCTTTAACACGTCGTTATTCACTGTAAATGTTTGGTGTGTCGGTTGGTTTTAGTGGCGTACATAAAACTGTAACATGCAAAATTTTGACTTTTATGAGTCATTACGCAAACTACGATACATGAAAAAATTTCATAAGAGCAAAATTTAGTCACAATTCATGTCAAGGATAAGAAAAAAATATCTTATACAAATTTAAAAACAAAAATATGAATTTGAAAATTGATGTGGAGCGCGCCCTTAAGAGTTAGTTTTCCGCCTTTCTAACAAAGCATGTGTAGCACCTCTGAAATTTCGTAATTTCAAAGTACAGCAACGTGCTAAATGACTAAATTTTTTTGTGCACGGTCATGGACATTAATAGAGATTCGTATAGCTTTAAAATAAAAAAAAATCGTTAAGACCTTCACTGTGCTTTTTTCAAACCATGAAATTCTAGCTCTTGTTTCATAAACAAGTTATAATTTTTCTTAGTTATTTCCTAATTCAAAAGTTTGGATGATTTGACCGAAAATATTTCAATAGGGACTTAGCTAACTACCGTAACTTTCATTTCGCTCATTGTACTCAAAATATTGAAGCGTAATTATAGGAAATTAAGCTTATTTAAATTTTGAGATATTACTGATCTCTCTCATTGAACTAATGTTTAAATAACTCCAAATACCAATTTAGTCCAATAATACTCACCTAATCGTAAAATGTATCTAATGTTCATATAAAGAGGCATTGCTGGTAATTCGTCACATTGTTAATTTAATATAGGCTACAAATATAAAATAGTTTTGACCAAGTGGGCAGCAGTGTTAGGTGTTGGGAATAGGGTGCTTGCCTCCCAACGTGATAATCCGCGTTCGATTCCCGTCGGGGTTGACTCGTTGTTTCGCTTGTGGAAATCTTGTCGTTCGTCGAAGGTTTTCTAATGGATCTCTCGTTTCCCCTCGCTCATTCATTCCGGCCCCGCTCAGTAATCACCTCATATCGCCACTCGTCAGAGTTTGAAACCTCTCTCTCAAAATAAATAACGTATGGTGAGGTCAGCCAAGGGCAGGGCGTAACGCCCCCGAATTGACGCTGTGGCGATGCGGCATTTGATGCGTGCTTCAATGTCGCCCTTATAGCTCCATAGCGTCTAAGCCTCTAACGCGCAACTCGGGAATCTCCCGTTTCCCTCGCCTTTTCATTCCGGCGCTGCTCCACTCACACTTCATGTCACCCCTCATAAGCGCTGAAGACCTAGATGTTAAGGCTCGGGTTCAGTCGCCATATTTAATTTTATAATTTTTTTGTTTTTTTAATTACAATAAGGAAATGGTTAAATATGCGATTATACCAAAAATTCTGTTTCTTTTGTACTATAATATAAGCATGGCAGTTGAGCTAGTAATTTACAGTTAGGTCGCTATCAGTCGGGCAAATTATAACTATAAAATAATATACCACACAGATTGCGACGTAATTATAAGTTAAGAAGCTAAATCGTTATGTCTGGGCTGTAGCGGGATATAAACAGAATTTCCGGTATAGTAGCATATTTAAAATTTTTCTTATCACAATTTCTAAAAATCGAAAAATAATACAATTCAATATGGCGGCTGAAATCAAGCCTTAAGCGCTGACCAAAACCTCTCACTCACTCACTCTAACGCGCAAGTAGGCGGACGCCTTAAGTCATTTCTTAGATAGTTGAAAAGCTTGGCGGAAAAGGGCAATATGTCACATTTGTAAACTTCTGAAAAGAAACCATAATAGTTCATCTAACCTATGATTCTTAATGACTAGCATACGTATGTTATGCACACATTCCAAGCACTGAGAAGATTAAATATGGCTCGTAATTTTTCCTTCTTAAATATACTTTTTATTGCTGTTTTTTGAGAAGTACATGGATGTGACGTATAATCATCTTTCTTCCTCAAATTTCCTCAGTTCCCGGCCTGTGAATGATTGAGGTTGTACCTTGTTACGCGTATTCTTTTCACACGAAACTGCTTAGCGTGTTCTATATTTGTTTAGGACTTATATCTTGTAAGAACCCACACTTTAAACTGTTCTACAGTACAGACACGTCTATAAGACACATATTTTGGCAGTCCCATAAAAACGTCTGCGAAAAAAAACTGCGCGTTACACACTAGCACAGATGAAAATGAAAATGACTACGTTTGTCCCGCCTTCTGGCCGGGTAGCAATGTGAATGAAAGAAGGCAGGGGTGAATGTTGGGCCTGCTGCTCGACTAGCGAGACATGCCTGTCACTCTCCGGACCGAAGAATGGGTGAGATGAGTGTGGAGCAGCGTCGGAATGAGGAAGGTGGGTGGGAAACTGCTGCTGATAAAGGCTCTAAATAATTTAGTATAAAATGCCACTAAACACAAATATGTCAACAACATATTCACACCGCTTGTTTGCGAAGAAACGGCGTCTAGAGCAGCATAAATAATTACATATAACGGTAGGATATAACGTACGTCAGTATCTTAAATTTAAACCCTAAAGTTAACTTAATGACTTCACTCAGAGATCAGTCTACAATAGCGAGAAAAATTAGTTAAAAATAAAACTATGTCGGAGATGTGACTATGCTTTAGATCAGCCCCTTGTCTCGTTTGTGTATAAGAATACAGGTAGACATATAACGTGTTAGAAGAATAGATTCGTATTTTGTTTACTGGTCATGTTATTTCGGTTGTAGAGCTTTAACAATCTAATCCATGTATTTATTACGATAGTGGATAACTGGTAACATCCATGAATTTCTGAGCTGCAATACGTGTTACAATTTACCGATTGTACTGACCACGAATGGTAGAAGGGATGAACGATCATTTATCTTTTATACTGCCAAAATAAAAAAAGTCAGAAAACTTATCTTCGTCCGAATGAGGCCTGTCTCGTAAAAGATGCCTCGATTTTTCTGCTGCTGTGTTAACTGCGGATATCTGCTGCCCTCCCACTTTTTCCCCCGTATTCTTTGTGAACAGTCGTCGTTTCTTTTCCAAAGCGTTTTACGAGCAGAGAGTGTGTGCCATAAATGCTAAAAATATCGAACCTAAATCTGCACTATAGGTGATTGCGGAAAGCACATAAATATTGCTGTTTTCATTAAAATACACGGTGGTTCATAGGTCAGGAAACATATAGTCAAACGTTTAATCCATATATGTAAGAGTATTTGGCCGATGACGGCTTTATCAAAACGAAGTGAAGAGAAGAGATTTTGGTCAGCACTAAACATCTTTATCGCTGGTGAGGGGTGACATGATGTGAGTATGGAGCGGCGCCAGAACAAAGGGGCAGGGGAAACGGGAGATCCCCGAGAAAACCCGCCGACCAGCGGCATCGTCCGGCACGATTCCCACATGCGAAAATCCTGGGACCGACCCCGCCAGGAATCGAGCCCGGATCGCCTTGGTGGGAGGCGAGTGCTTTAACCACTGCTCCGACAGCGGCTCCCGCTTTGTCAAAAGTACGAGCGTATTGACACACAATATGTTTCATAAACGCATGACCAAACTGTACCAGGGTATTGCTGACATTAAAAGAATATATTTGAGATACATACAAATGGTCCATTTCAAGCATCCAGGACTGTAGATGTCTGGAGAGTCAGAGAATTACATGTGTTCACATGCAGGTGCAGGAAGAGTTGCCTACACGCCAGACCATCGTAGCTACAACTGTAACATTGGGCGCGTTCAACACGAAAACTTGCAACTGTGCCTTTTGTCAAATTATGACACACGGCATAAAACATCAGTTTTCAGACTCATCAGGCTGCAAACCGCTATTTCTATTTTATCAGACAGTTTTGTTTACTTTCTTCACATTCCATGTTCCGTTTATCTAACGCAAGTATTTTTCGTAGTAATACCACAAAATTATGCTTTCGGACTTCAACTTTAAAGGGTTTGGTATTCGATGAGATTTTTTGATAAGTAATCCAGATTTTATTGATGATTGAGTGTTTTAGTCGTCCACTCGACATCGTACCTTTCCATATCCCTTAACAGTTCCGCCTACCACGCACTGGAAATGCGTTGTAGTGTGTTCGTAAACAGATATTTTTTCCTACAAAACTGTGCCACGTGCGCCCATTGTGTTAATATACGAAAAGAAAACACACGTCGGAGAAGGTCGGAGTGTCGTTAAGAAACCATAGGAGCCACGGTGGTCACTTAAAGTAGATTCTAATCAGTAAGTAAATCACATAGCTTTGATAAAATTATTGTCGGATTTTCAGAAGATTACAAAACAAACTAATTTAACTCTAAGCTCGGTTTTTGCTGCCTTGACAACATACGCGTATATCGAGGGGTTGTAAATAAACTACTCGTCCATTTCGCAAACTTTCGGACAACGCAAAAACAAAGTTAGTTTCTGCTACGCAAATTTAGAGCTTATGTTAAACTACTAAAATGTGTAGATACGCTGTAACCTATTGTCCTGGCTACACGATGGTGTGTGTGTGTGTACTGTATGTTCATTTTGGACGTTTTACTGACCTAAAACAGCACAAGGCCTTAGTCGTGGAACATTCCGGGGGGAAGGGGGGGGGGGTCGACCAGGGCCAGTTTAAGTAATTATCTCAGCATTCGCCTCGAGTGATTTGGGAAAATCCTGGAAAACCTAAATCAGGATGGCCGGAGCTGGGAATCGAACCCAGCAGATCCTCCCGAATGCGAGGCGAGTGTTTTACCACTGCCCCGCAAGCTCTCTCTCTCTCTCTCTCTATATATATATATATATATATATATATATATATATATATATATATATATATATATCCTATTTCCAGTACCACTTGTCTCCAAACACTAAACTTTTTAGATACATAGATAGCATTAGAAAGTTTGTATATTTAAAGCCTATTAGGTGCGGTACTTGGATAGTTCTACTATAAACAAAGTTTTAAGGTAAAACTACTCACGTGTCAAGTAAGTTTCATGTAACGGCAAAAAATGCTACACGACGCACCGCAAAATCGACATCCTTCATGGAAATACTACTAGTATCATATAATTGCACAAGGCTTAAAATGGGATTTTCGCATGTTCGTTGTCTCATGCCTGGCCAAAGAAAGCTATTCATGATATTCTGTAAAATACTCTTCATGAATTGATTCTCAACTGTTTCATCTTGGGTTTCATGTTCCGTTGACTTCATAGTTAAAACCACTGGCCCTTTTTTTATATCACACCAGTTCGACACAGTTTAAGGTTAACTTCTTTTATAGCGTCAGCTACCTGTAATTCAGAGGCGTAAAAATTGTTTAAGGCAATTACCCTTACATCTTCCAGATGTTATTTCCTAAACACAAAATTCTTAATAGAGCTACCCTAGGATTTTGAATTACAGAAAATTATATTTGGTTTGCTTTTCAAAGCGTAGACTTTTGTTCTGGAGGCAAGAAATAGTCTTCGTACCTCCCCAGTATTTTTTTTTACTTGATAAATGAGATCATTCACTTTTTAAACTAATGAAACTTGAGTTTTTTAAATTAGTACCCAATCTTCACAACTTTTTCCTGCTTCATTTTATTTTGTCTGCGGTTTTATCTGCCCACCGTGGGTCGGGTGGCACTATGCATTGACTCGCCTTCCTTTTCGGTGTGTCATTTCTCAAGAACGGGTGCTCTATGATGTCTACTTAATTCGAATAATAAATTAAAACAATGTAGCTACAAACGGAGTTTCATTTTCAATGGAAGAACTCTTGCTGGTAGGTGCGATAATGTCCGTTGTTTTAATACTTTTTCTGCTTAGATGCAATACAATCATCACTACTTGCTCAGTCACTTTCTGGATTCATGATATATTCATGCGCTTTTTAACAGAATCATAGCCTAAGCTTAGAGCGTTACTGCCAACTTGAGAGAACTAGTTCGACCATCTTTCTTCATTTCCTCACACTATCGTCACGATTCAAACATAACAATTAGAAACGTAACTATTTTATTTTAAAAAAACTTACTATATATCAAGTTGTTTTAGCACGCGAAAGTTAATTTTAACACATTTCCATTTACTCATTTATCATCTGTTTGTTTGTATGTTCGAGTAAAAGTGAGCTATGGTAACAATAAGCCAGAGACTTGAAACTTTAACATAACTCAGAATTTGCTGGCAAAAGGAAAAATATTATGAAAAAAATTTTTTTTTAAAAAAATAATAACACGTTTAATATACGATGTTCTTGAATCATATTAATGCAACACTTCACATACATAAGACAAACATCAGAAAATAATATTCAATTTTAAACCATTTTTAATATATCTCGTGATTTAAACGGACTAAAAAGTATAAAATAATTTCTCTGTGAGGAAATACTTGTAAGACTTTAAAAAAACGCGGGGCGCGTGAAATATATAATTAATGCACTAATAGTTAACCTCAGTCACTATCGATTTTATTGCACTGCAAATTATGAGAACTGTTGTGTGAGTTTTCTCAATGACTGCTACTCACCACACTCATTACTGTTTTCTATGGAATGCGCTCAACGTTTGTTTTTTTTCCGTGATTTAAATCTTACAAGTATCTGCATAGATAAAATTAGTTTTCACTCTTTATTCCAATTTTAAAAACGTAGTATGTAAACATTAGTTTTATGTAATGATATATTTACTGCAATGATAGTGTATAGACCTGGTTGCGAACGAGTTCAACTATCGATCTGTCGATAGTTCGTCCGTTGCAATCGATTAGCGGCACGCGCGCGCTTTCCCCGACCAGCCGTAAGTCGGCCTCTGCTGGATCGTTACAACTCACTCGTGCACTCCGCCCCGTGACCTTGCCGGCGCTTACCCGAGAATCGATGGCGCAGCGAACAACAGCAAATCTCTTGATCGCTCTGCTCGGTTTGTTGACTGACGCGTCTCGTCGTTTCATACCAGTCGCAGCACGCAAACATCTCGTCTTTTGCCCACTGGGGTATTTGAAAACTAACTTTCCGTGCGCGTCTTTCGTGAACGCGTTTCATTTCCACCACTCGTCATTTGTTTCAGTTACGCATGTTGGTGTAAGAAACTCCTTCGTCACTGTACACTTATGATTACGGGATTTTATAATTTCTTGAACGTCATGTGACACCTGGCTGACGTCATAACCGCGGTCATTTGTCTTTAAATTTATTGAATGTCATGAAGTTCGTCAATGATTTTCGTTTCGAACATGTTAGAAATTTTCTTGAATCAAAATATTTAAGAACAGAATAGAGTTTGTCCTAACATTATTAATGCAAATAATATTTTCATTGTACTCTGAATGCAAAATATAACGTGTTAAAAATAATTACGAGCGTTATTTATTTTAAATAACTATTACAAAATTACTAAACAATTTTGTATTGGCTAAATCAAAAATTTTTTTTGTGTCGTGCCGGGTTAGTAGCTAATTATAAAATAGTTACATTATTTATTTTGTGAATAATTTGCTTAAAAATTGTGTGATAACTTTTCAAGTGGTACCTTCAATGTTTATTAATTCATATTTCTTGAATCGTCGTGCTATCCAATAAATAGAATTCAAGAAATGTTTGATCGTGTGGAATGGCCTTTAACATTACTTCAGTATACACCATTTACTTGCTTTACAAACCGATACCTAGTCTATGAATATAATGTAGCTATCCCTCCGCCATAGTTAGGAACTCGGTTGCGTCGCCAGGAAAAGCTCGCAGAAGACATTCTTGACTAACATGGGAAACAATTTGCTTCTTGGCATACAATCATATTTTGGGAGAGGCATTATTCTCGTCCACTTGTGAAGGTTGTCAGCTCACCGGTCACATTTGGACCTTATCCTGTCAGGAAAATACCGTATCTTGCGAGGTAATTCAAACTCAGGTGATTTTGTTGAAATGCACGGCAACTTGAGTTGCCAAGTTGTTGAGTTCACTTTCCGTGTTTGTTTACAGTCAGGGGCAGACTCTCCCCCCTTCATTTGACCTTTTATGTATAGTTTACCCTTAAAATAGTATAAATTTTTTAAGTGGTATATCCATTTTGGTTTAAGAAATGCCTTAAATAGCGCCATTTTGAACCTTAAAAACAATAATTTTCCTGGGGACAACCTCCGGACTCTCCTTTTTTGACTTGGGGTGTGAATACATCCACTTTTTAAGGAATGCCCTCCCCCTTCCCTTAAAAAAAAATCGTACAGCTGGATCCACCCTTGGTTTTCCAGCATTCAATATGGAAGATGTCTGTAAACATTTTTCATCTACCTCGCCCCCTTACTCTTCCGAAATGTACAATTCTCTACTGCAAGTCAACGTGTATAAAGCTTTAGAAGTTTAAATTTACTAGGTTACATTGGGACATGTCCTGTAATATTTTAACTGTGAGTGGTTTCTGAGGAATGTTTATCGGTGTTACTACAAAGTCGCTGTCAGAAGATAAATATTGTATTTGTGAAGAACCACATAGTAGACAGTATTAGTAATTTATGAGACTGAAGAAACTTAAACTAGTTAACTTTTTAGAGTTTTATAATTAAGTAGGACAGGTAATAAAATAATGTAAATATTTGCCTTTAATATAAATATAAATGTTTGTTTCTTGTACTTTCGATGTGGACTGAAGATAGCGATCACTAAACAAATTTTTAAAGGTGGTTTCAGCACAACCACTTGCTTCAAGGCCACCAAGTATAATTTCTAATAAAAATGTTTCCAAAATATATATATTTTTACCTGATGCATCCTTTGCGTCGACATTTGATTGTGCCGATATGGAACGTTACTGATTTGCCACTAGGCATTCAAGCAATCGTTCTGCATATCCTTCATCTTGACTTGTTGCCATCAACATCTGCTACACCTTCAGTGTAGATGACGTGAAAGGTGTCGTTTACCTGAACAGAAGTAAGGTCGTCGTTCTTCACTACTATAGGGCTTAGAGTCGATAGGACATTTGCTACGTTTCGACCTTACTGTCCCTGACTTCAATTCCTTCTGATCGCATGAGATAGCTACATCGCGAAGCAAACTTCGGAAATCACAGTCACCGTTTTCTTCGAAATGTGTGAAAACAGCTACGAATTTTACAATCAACAACAGTGAGCTACACTAAAGTTGATTCTGCCACAGGTTGGAAAGAAAGTGTTTTCTCGTGTGGTACAGTTTGGCAGAAATGTGTTTTCTTATGGTACAGTTTGGCAGAAATGTGTTTTCTTATGGTACAGTTTGGCAGAAATGTGTTTTCTTGTGGTACAGTTTGGCATAATTGTGTTTTTCTTATGGTACAGTTTGGTAGAAAGAATAATTTTGCCGCTAATTGCGCTGCAATCGCTAACGGATCTAATAAAATACGAAGCCATAGTAAAATTAAATTTAACTAGGCTTGGGAAAGAGAGAAGCCATGTAATTTAATTTCAAAGAGAAAATCAAACCAATTTTGACTTATAAAAATTTCATGTAACTTTAAATTCACGAAAACTCTGTGATTAGTCATTTACACCTCGTACCGCTTACAGTTGAACAAGAGGCAGAAATTTGTCCCTTGTCAAACTTTCGACTTACACGTTTCTAGCCTGTTAGTAGAATTAACCTTAGCTCTACCAGCAATTTGTCGCGGTATTTCGACTGTTACCGTCTATTACTTAAAGATCATTTGTATATCTGTATTCCACCGCACATGTTCAGCTCCTTAGGATCAGTGACAATTGTTATGCCTCTTTGAAAGAAAAATTAACATATACAATAAAATAAATAATCCTATCTCCATTTTTGCTGGTTAAAAAAAATAAACATTTTGTATTAATGATATTCATTACTAGAGACAGGAAATTTCGCGAAAAGATTTTTGCCCCACTTTGTTTCAGTGCCTTACGTGCGCACCTGCAGCTCTGCTTTGTGGTCAGTGATTGGATACGTGTGCTGATTGGCACAGTCAAATGAATAACGACTCTGCACAAAGAAACACTGCCAATAGCCATGAAGTTGAACTGCAGGTGTGCACGTAAGGCACTGAAACAAAGTGGGGCAAAAATCTTTTCACCAAAAATTCCTGTCCCTACATATTACTATCTCTATGTACAAAAATGAACACTGACTGCCTGACTGACAGACATCAAACTGCAGCCCAAACCACTGGACCTAGAATCGTGAAATTTTTGTGGGTGTTCCCTTCAGGTCGTAGGCGAGCACTAAGAAGGGATTTTTCGAAATTCGACTTCTAAGGGGGTGAAAACGGGTGAAATGTGTTTCCGAAATAACGTCTATAGAGCTCGAATCCGACGGCCTATCATCGTGATTTTTACTTTAATAGGACACTCATAAAAAGGCATATTGACCAATTTAAGGATTTTTCGAAATTCAACATTTAAGGGGGTGGAAAGACCTTAAATGTGTTTCCGATTAACTATCGATATCTATCGAATCCTTCGAAATAAAGAGTCGGTTATTACTTCGAATTGTTGCTTACGTAAATACCCAAAAAGTAGTATTAGGGATTTTTGTAATTCGACTCCCAAGAAGTAAAAAGGAGCAAATGTGTTTTTAATGAATCGTCTATATATATGAAACACAATTGGCTATCATCGTGATTTTTACTTTAATTGGTTACTTCAACAATTGTCTATGACAGGACTCCAAGATGTTTCGAAATTCTTTAATTAAGGGGGTGAAAATACTTGAAATGTGTTTTCGATTATCCCTCCATATATATCGAACCAATCGATGTATGGAAGTGCTCTTTGCTTTATGCTTTAAATTGATGACTTTGTAAATATCGTAAGTACCATTAAAATATATTTTCCGAATTCGGCCCTAAACCGATTAAAAAAGGAATAAAATGTGTTTTCGACTCACGATCAATATATATCGATCCCGTTGATATTTATATAGCGACGTGATTTTTGTTTAAGGTTGATGCTTACTCAAATACATGAAAGTAATTTCAGGAATTTTCGAAGTTCGCCACCTAGCCCTAAGGAGGTAAAAAGGGGTGAAAAGTGGTGAAAAGTGTTTTCAATTAATCGTCGATATATCTTGAACCCAGCGGGCTAATGTTGTGTTTTTCACGTCCACGAGTCACCAATAAAGTATTCTAAAACATGATTCAGGGGTTTTTCGAAATTTACTTTCTTAGGTGATGAAAAGACCTTGAATGTGATTTAGATAAATCCTCTATGTCTATCGAACCCGTCGATATATACAATTAATTTTTGCTTCAGGATAACGATTACAGAAATGATCGCGAAATGGTTTTAAGATTTTTCTAAATTTTATTTCTGAGTACTGTGCAGGGGTGATATGTGTTTTTTTTTAGTGAATGATCGATTTTGATTCGACTGAATGGGCTAGCGATGTGATTTACACTTTATTTAGATACTTATTCAAACATCTAAGAAGTGAATTTAAAATATTTAAAAATTTGACACCCAAAAGGGTGAAAAAGCACAAAATTGGTTTTCCATCAACCTACGATATATAGTTAACCAGTAGCGATATTGAGGTGTTGTTCGCATCAGAGTGATGCTTACGTAAGTATTTAAAAATATATATGTAAGTTCCCTTTACTTTATAAAATAACGTGATAATAACGAATAAAACTAAGTTGGTCAACATTCAAGGCAGACGATCCGAAAAGCAGGAACGAGCAGCGAGAAATGAACTATAGCCTACAGGATTTTCACCCTACAGTAACCTATCGAGACGTGGTGTTGTACAACCTCCATGAACCCAGGACACAAATATTTAATTTTTAAATTAAATTTTATTTTCATGAATTATTTTGTTGTAATGTGACGCAGTTGTTTGTTACTCAGGTCTAAATTCAGAAAGGTTCTGGGCTATAATTTCGTTAAAAGCTGCGTGCGAACGTTCAGTTCTGACCACGGTCGTAGAAGAACAGTTCTGGACACTCGCCTATGTACCAATGTATTTTGCTTGACCCCCTTGTTGTTTGGCTGCAGTTCATCAAGTTACCGAGAATGTCGTACTTTTTAGCGCTGTTTTCCAGGCGGTCGGACTCAAACGCCGTCCACTTTTTTACATTGTTAAATTTATAAAGTAAATAAAGATTGCTGGAGTCTTTTCTTAAATTTGTGAGCGAAGAAAGTATTTCATAAAGTGATAAAAAATACGTTTTGATAAATTGTTTATCTTAGCGGAAAGGAAGTGGGCGGAGATTAGTCCGACCGCCCTAACATCAGCGCCAATAAAACACAATATTCTCGGTAACTTGGTGAACTACAGCCAAACAACAAGGGGGTCAAATATCCAGGCGAGTGTCCAGACCTGTTCTTCTACGGCCGTGGTTCTGACACACAAAAACTATAAGGCAGATCAAATTAGTGCAATGTGCATGTAGTCTTTTAAAAGGGGTAAAATTGCAGTTTGCATTCCACTTAGGTTCCTCTACAACATCAGCTGACATATCGTCGGTATACAGCTAAAAGTGATTAAGTCATAAATGCTATTTTGTTTAAAAACACTGTTAAATTGTATATATTGACAAAAATGTGTACTGCACGAAACTACGAATAGACTTTAAACTTGGGAAATTGTTCTTGAACAACATATTCATATTCCTAGCCTTTTCATCATTTTATCTCATTTTGACTTGGTCACTTTTGGCAGTAAACCGACGATATATAATCTTACTAATCTCAAGTTTGGAGCACCAAATACGTTTCCGTGAAACCTTTACCCACTGAAACTTTGTAATGGCAATAAAGTTCAAGTGAATATTTTGAAAATATGTAATTGAGGGCACAGTCACCAAATGTTGTGGACAGGGTTTCTCATTCGATTAACCTCTTACCTTAGGTGTCTGTAACTACCACACAACGTCAAATTGACAGGGCTATAAATAAGGCCCAGGCGAAGTCGCTGTTAGTGGCAGAGACAAACTTAAGACTGCTTTTCGCGTGGACAGCTATATATAGCTATTTATCCTGCTGCAGAATTAGTTCAACTAGCCGCTTGGACATTCTAACACTTGATGACTGAGGTACCAATCTTGTGTACAAAGAGGTTTTTCAATTAAAGTAAATATTATTAGTTATGTATTATACTCGCGAGCATAGCCGCGGGGGACTGCTAGTACAGTATATAAATAATCCAGCTGATAAAATGTGTAAGAAACTAGCTTAAACCAACGTTATGTCTTCTTGTAGTGAGTGCAAGTAGATATGCTATAGTTATAATCATGGTTTTGTGGTGAAAAGATTTTTGCACCAATTTGTTTAAGGGTCTCATGTACACATCTGCAACTTTGCTTCACGGTCAGTGATTGGATGTTTTAATTCTCCCTTGTCTCGGGATTCTACTGGCAAATCACAGTCGTGTTATGTCACAATTGTCTTATTCGTATTGGTATAGTCAAATGGGAAACGGATTTGAAAAAAAAAAGATTGCCAATAACCGTGAAGCACAGCTGTCGTAGTGCACGTAATACAAAACAAAGTGATGCAAAAATATTTTCGTGACACTAATAAGGGTCTTTTTTTTTGTAGGGTTTACACGTGTTTTGGAAGTCGCCTAGAATATATGAAGCAGCCTCTTGCTCACTTTGTCGTACTGTAGTGAAAACTGGCTGTTGTAAACTAAAATTAAATTAACGAAGCTGTAATTCAACTATTTTGTTTATTACAAGACTGCCATAACAGAGTACCAGACTTTTAGTCGCCTAATGAAGAAAATACGAATGGGTTTCTTTAGAGCCAGCTATTAACAAAACCAGTTCACGTCTCCATTCAATGTCAGTCGTTGAAAGAAAAAAAGATCCCTTCCCTCCCAACGCAGGGGTCTTTCCGCGGCGACCGTTCCTAGCTCCGGTAATGAAGCAAATGACGTAACTTCTCACTCGGAGGCTCCGTGTGTTGGCGTTTGGTGGTTTTCCTGCGAACCGAACTAATTTAATAAGGGGCGTATACACGGCTTTCTTTTTTGTGTGTGCGTCGAGTCCCTGCCATAGGGGGAAAATGATAGAGAGGGGGAACTCTTTTCATCACGTGATCATAACTTCCCCCGTGCTCTTTTCTACACCGTCTTCACGAAAGGCCTGCTCCGCCCCACCCACAACCCTCACCACCTCAAAACCCAGCCCCTTCCCTTCTCCTTTCACATGCTATATACCGAGTGTGTCGCGTGCGAGAGAGCGCGTGTGTGCGTGTGTGTACGAGCGAATACTTTATTTGAAGCACGTATTTTTCTGGAAAGTTAAAAGCTGAAGCGGGAAAGGCTGTTCTGGAGGGTGGGCATGGTTGCAGAGGGAGAGGGTTGGTAGGCCTGCAGTGGGGTGAAGTAGGGTGCGGGTACGCCAGTGCAGGGCTACCAACACAACACGAACTAGAAGCAGGTGATTGGGGAGTGCTGAAAGTTGTGCACCACCTGTAATAACGACCCTCTCTGTAACACTTAAGTCCCGTTAACTGATTTTGCATTCTTACAGGAGCAAGTCGCATATCCTGGCCTAGCTGGAGAAAGCCGGTCATTATTGGTGTGACTTACGTACGCTCGTATTCATGAACAATACTCTGTGGCAAAGTAGACTTTGCAACGGCCAAACAAGAGCAAAGCCACACTTTTGTATTTTATAAACGAAACTTCAAGAAAAGTAATCTTCACACGAGGCTTTCCGGTAAAGTAGCCAACGAATCTGACTTTGGCGGATAAAGTATACTTTGCTACTACAACATTGAGGCTGTGCGTTTTATTGTTGAAATGAAATATTTGGAGTTAATGGTTGCCTTAGTACCACTTGCTCATAAGAGTTTTATCGGAAATTTTCAAAATCCGTCACAATTTTACAGAGACTGCCGACTGCCAATTTGTTATGGGGTACAGCTTCAATAGAGAAGCTGTTGTACAAATCATGAATTTCATTCACAATGATTAACATCGCGAAAATCATAGGGGTTGGGCAACTACTTCATTCATAGATCTACTAATATTGGTATGATATGCTGCACATAGTAATACTATGCAATATTTACATAAGTGCCTCTGTTTGGTTATGTTACAAAATTTTTGTATGGCATAAAGTACCACATTTTTTTTTATTAAAACCTATTTGTTTACAAACCTTGCCAATGAATGGTCTGAGAATATTTAAGGCCTTTGTATATTTACTGATCACTTTGCTCATTATTTAACTATCCACGTTAAAACTGAAGGATTTCATTAGGTACACTTATTCGATAAATAAGTCAAACGCAGTTACATTTATTTTAAATTGTTCCATCATATTTTAAATGTGGCCTATTTCTTGTACACGTTTCCACAGCTATTTAAATTAACAATACAACAATTTGATTGTTTCAATTTTCGGCCCTGTTGTCGGTATCGTGTGTCGAAGATACTGGACAACTGTATCTTCACTTGATGCAGCCGAATCACTTGGAGTTTTTTCTAAAGTTATCAGCGTCTCAAGAACGTCTGCATACAATGATTTCCGTTTTCTTTTTGGTAGAGGGTGCGCTTGTGAGATGAGTGGATCAAAATATATCAGCAGAGAATGGCGTATGTCGTAGTTGGTTTCTATTCGAGATGTTTTTTCTGCTGAGATCTCTTCTGTACAACTTGAAATCGTTATTTCTTGCCTCCTGAGCCTTCTTGCTTAATAGCCCAACATGCAGTGTAGTATAGAGAGCAGTGGCGAAGAGTGAGGTGTTCTAGGGCAAGCGGTGATAAGCAGTGACTATACAGAACTCTCAGTTGCATGTGTAACCACGTGATTGGTAGAGGCAGGTACACTCCTCAGCCAGTAGTATGTAAGAGACAAGCAACTAGTTCTCTTGGTCTCTGCAATACAACTGTCGCCTGCTCAAAGTGTATAGTCGGGTCTCATACTCCTTGCCTTGGAACGTGTCCATGCTTCGCCACTGATAGTGAGCAATGATTGTAGACCCATAGAACAAAACCCAGTGTACTGTTATGGGCATCATAAGTACAGATGTACAAAAATATTCGCGGTGTGTCTGATAAAATAGCTTAATTGGTCTGAATCTATTGCGTAGCCAAAATAATTCTAGATGTGCAAATAAGTTCTTCACCGACCCGTGTAGTACTGGTTGATTCCTTCTTAAAAAAACCGTCTTGCAGTTTTTCTGCGTTTCAGTTATCAAAGCCAAGTTTGGATTCATCTACAGTTAAACACTTTTCCGTTCGAAATGTGTGTTGTGTTGCCACCTTGTATTCCTTTACACGTGCTTTACCAGCAGCACCACGAACTACCCACTGTTTCAGCGGCAACTTGTAACGATGATGTGCAGAAGGTTCCCGTAGTAGAGCAACCCAAACTCGAATGTTGGAAATTTACGCGACACATCGTAAGTCTTCTCAAAGTTATGGAAATCTGTGGATATAATTTTTCGATTGAATTATTGTTCGTCAAATAATTTCAAGTCTTCCCACCCACCATCCATTGTGGTGAGAAGATGATAAAGGGGTAACTGAGTCATTTTACCGTTTAAATAGCATGGCCTACAGAGGGTTGTAAACCTTAATTTTGTTTCCTGCACGTAAGCATTTCCTGTATAAACTAAACTAACAGATTCCCTTGCAAACTGAAATTACATTGGCCAGAAAAAAATACGATGAAAAAGAGTCGTTAATTTTGCAAAAATTAAATTTATACTCCAATTTTGTATCACATGTTAGAATTTAACTACCAGGAGAGAAAAAAGCGCTGAGTTAATGAACGCGACGTTTGAGAGAAAAAGTTTACAGTCAATTAATAGGTAGAAACAGGCACGATGTTATTCCTGGTTCGTAGAGTCAAGTTATAAAAAATACTACAGAAGAAACAAAATGACTGAATAACGATCAGAACACAACTAGAATCTTTAGTGGCACCTGATTTCATCTTCTGTAATACAGCGTTCTGAAAAATCTTGTGCTAGTCTATCTACATGACGTTCGAAACGAAATAATATATGGATTTTATTACTCACAAATAGATCTGTCTTCCATGTTATTTTCATTCGGAAATACTGGAAACTGTATAGGAGCAGGATAGTCGCAAATTTGTACAATAAGTTGAGAGTTCAGACAGAGATAGCTTACTGGCGCATATTCACACGCATCTAGTACACGAGAGCCTTAACCAATCGCGCTGACAGTTTTTTTTTCAGTTCTTAAAAATACGTGTGTTACAGTAATTTTTGTACAGATCAACTGATCTCCTTGAGCATAAATGCTCTTGTTGCAGATCTTGGCATGGAAAATTCTATGTTGGTGAAGGTAATCTAAGAATTCAGATACATATTACAACAGTTTGAAAAGTGGAACACATCATAGTGCAGAGATGGTTAGCACGTAGTAAAACTGTTCTATTGCTTATTATGAACCAGTGGTTATTGATATCCTAAAATGTATGCAATGTATAAACACTTACAAAATACTATATCTGTGCACAACAAAATGCAATACATACTTACATAAAATACATATGTTGTTTCCTGTAACCTTCGCTGTCGAACAAAGATTCCCGGTCACTCATAGTTAATTCTTTTTTTATATTTATGTTAAGTTTTGAGGCCATCCACCGTGCCGCACTGTCAGCATCAGCTCCTCGCGAAACTAAATTAACCTTATGGTGTTAAATAAAGTGGTATAAAATTATAATTGTATATTTCCGTGAAATAGTGTTAGTTTTGTAGACGGTACTTGTGAGTACAGGTTTCTGTCACGAAACAATTTTAATTCGCATAGTTATTTTCTTAATGCAGAGTCAGAGTTTAAATTTGTATGTTACGCTGTCATGTAAATAGTGAAAAGCAGTTGCCTTATTCAAACGAAATAATTAACAGTGAAATGAAATGTCATGTGCTACGTAACCGAACATTTAAAACTCACAATGAAATATTTGTAATATTTTAAAAAATCGCAAAAGTACGGAAAAAAGTTACATATTCAATAATATTCTAAAATATAAAAGTTGTTCACTGTGAGTTTTTTTCGTAATTTTTGTGTATGTAGTCTATGGCATGCTATTTCAGAGTGAATTAGTTCATTTAAGTAAGTCAGCTGGTTTTCACTATTTGCATAGCAGTGTAACGTGCAGATTTTGACTTTAACGCACAATTATGAGAAAACAAAGGGAGGTAAAATTGTTTTCTAAGAATATACTGTACTCACAACAATCGTCTGAAAAAACAATACTATTTCGTATAAGGTATTATATTAAACGCACTTGATACCCTTAAGGGGCCCGCCTACCTGTCATGAAAGTTGTGATGTAGAGGTTCAGGAGAATCGTTTTTTTTTTTTTTTCACAGAAAATATTAGTCGTGAGATTGTGTGTTTGACACATAAAATATATTAAGGTACCTCACACTAAGGGTAAATTTTTTCAGTTCTATCAGTTTCTTAAGTAACTAGAAAATAGGGTCAAATTAGTGCCTTTTCCGGCTTGTGTAATGCCGTTATTTTTTGTTATTTTTACTTAAAACCGTTTAACCTTATTAGATATATCCTTTAGCTTTCGATCCCGTGACTGTTTGTACCTTGTAACAACAGAAAATTTTGAGGAAATCTTGTTCTTGTAATATGTGTCCTGCGCAAATATGCAGCCAGTGTTGTGGAAAATTGAAGAATTCGCGAGACCGAGCCGAAAGGACAACAGAAAGAGCGAGAGACAACCTCCTCCACAACAGAGGTTGACCCAATCCCGTTTTTGTGGGGGAAAATTCCACGTCCATGAGGTCGACAAGGCGCTATGTAGGCGGGCCCCTTAAGGGCGCGTCACCTGCCTCGCGCTTCAAATGCATTGCAGTGTGATTTTTTATTTCAAATATACCACATGTGCTCAATGTGCCAATGTACGAAAATAAAACACTTCAGACAATAACGGGGTGTTATTGTTATAGCACTATGCTAATTTTAATCTCTGCTTCGAAGTTGTCCAACACGACTGCTTCAAATTGTGCTCACCGAATTTATGCGAAACACAGACAAAATATTGCACCGAACTTTCGTACATCCTACCGATAAAATTGTGCTCATCGCTTAAGGTAAAAAAAGTGTGGGGGGGGGGTGTTAGACAGTATATTCAGTTTTTGAGCCGTAACATTTATTCAAATTGTATTATCAAAATTTTCTCTTCGACAAAGCATAGACTATATTCTTGGTAAACTGCTTGACGTAAATAATAATGGAATCTTTTATTAATTTATCACGCAGAATCATCGCAAGAGAATACTAGGTTAACATTCAAGAATTCTCTTGAAATTTTTCTGCACGGAAAAATAATGAAAGATTCCATTATTATTTATGTCAAGCAGTTTACCAAGAATATAGACTATGCTTTGTCGAAGAGAAAATTTTGATAATAGGCTACAATTTGAATAAATGTTATGGCTCAAAAACAAAAATACAATAAGATTGTCTAGCACTCCCCTTAAAGTCCCACAGTGAATGTGGATCGGCGGGAATCTAGCACGATAGTTCGACGCTTGACTCGTTGGGGCGATGTGGCATTAGTTGCGCACTTTAAGGGGTATTGATCCCTACCACCTTGGATTGATCTGTTTCTTATCGATAACTTCTGTTCCAGTCGATTAATCAAAATTTTTGTCACGACAATCCATAAATACAAACTTAATTGATTTTCTGATGCTGGAACCATAATATATTCAGTATTTTGCAACGGGAAACCGCTGAAAAGAAAAACTGCTTTATTTACGGGAGCGACTACAGAGGCCGCAACATTAACAGAAACAATGCCATAAGGGTTCCAAAAAGTAAATGAAACGATAAACTATGCCTTGTCAGCGTGAAAAAAGTAAAACAATGTGTCTATTCCCTGATTTATAAGAATAACCGTAAAACCGATCTGACAGGGATCAATCCCCCTTATGTTGCCCTTATTGCTGTGTCACTTTTTCCTAGGTAGGGGCACCCTTAACGACGTTAGGTAGGTTTGACGGAAAGTTCGCGTTGAGAAGTAGTAACAGCGACTTTTCGTTACTGTCGTGTAGATGTTTTCCGGTCGCTCGGGTTATCGACAGAAGCATTTTCCTTCCGCCGGCCCTCACCTGTGAGGGCTCGACCGCTTTGTCCCGTGTTAATTTTCTTGAGTGCTTGCCCGGAAGTGCCGGCATATGGAAAGAGGCATTTCCCACGTAGTGGAAGCGCGCGACAGATTTTTCTCCTCGTTTCTCGGGGAAGAGTCTGTGGGGCCGCGTCAGGTTCTCGGAAACAGCCAGACCCGATTGGGAGAGGCGACGCGGGCCGACGACTGAGAGAGATGACGCTTATTTGTTCGCGGGAGTGAGAGGAAGGGAATCGTGAGTGAATAATGGTCCCCCAGCGGACGCGGTATCAATTCGCCGTTTGTCTTCTTGACGTCACGAATGGTCGTCCCGTGTGGAGGCCGGTGCTGAAAATCTGCCGCGAAAACATGCGGAGAATTATTGCGCCTTGTTTGCAGCTTGCTAGCTGAGATACAGTAGGTAGGTTGTTCACGGTGGATGAAGCAGTTCAGATTTTTAAGTCATCTTAAATGTTTACTTCCGACTAATTTGTTTATTTCTTTTGCACTTTATAAAATAAACATGGCTGCATAGGTCATAAAACACACATGCGGGGTGTTTTCAAAATACTTTCACAAACTTTCAGGGTAGGTTTCTTACAAAAAAAAAAAAAAACAAGCGCAGCCTGAGGAACAGGATACGTTTGGCAAACAAACGGCGTCTCCTTCCGGATACGGAACCTACTCTCGTAAGTACGTACCTTCCCTGGCAGGTCGGGAAACACTAGGTCATGTCGGTCGAGAATTAAACTCAGTTCCTCACGTTACTCAGATGAGAGCGGGCTCGTCGAGTTGTCGGTAGCTTTGAAACCTGGTCCCGGGTTCGGTCCCCGCTCGGTGTCGCTACTCCCGTTATTTGTTTCCGTGACATCATTTTCATATTGTATGTGTACCCGCCATGTTGGAATAACACTCTCATTTGTACTATTGTCGTTTGCCCATTGGGAAGTGTATTCTTTCCCGCCTACCATAAACGACACGGTGTTACTGTCATAGAGAACGCGCGCCGCTTGTCGCGCCAAGAAATCTGTTCCCAAAAGGCATTTAACGGGGCTCTATCTCCACTACCACATGCTGTTTTACAGACTTATTGCGTGCTCCGGTCACCCCTACTAATGTCACACCCGAGACTGGAACCGTGGCTATCTCTTTGCCATAGCCTGCATGCAACAAATCGTCCACCAGTAACCTACTTGATCTATCACAGATACTTGTGACCCGGTATCAATGATAGCCTCTATCCGCTCAGTCTTCTCTTGAACACGCTCTATTTGCGAGGAGATTTCTCCTACCCACGACGATACCTGGTTAGCGTTCTCTTCTCCTTGCTCGTATAATGTCTGACTAGCCTGTATGCATGCGGTCACACGTCGATTGAACCTCCCTTCTACTCTATCCATTTCCGCCCTAAGTTCGGTACCCCCTTTCACTAACGTCGTTCCTGAGCGTATTTTCAAGCAGTCGTAATTTTTCGGTTGTTTCCGATCTATGATTTCCGATAGACTGCAAAAAATCTCCCCTTAGCCGATCGTCCTTTTCCGACATATTTTCCTCGAGTAGTGTAAACTTAGCCATTAGTTCTAACTGCTGTCGCGATTGTTCTGCCTGATGTCGTGATTGTTCTGCCTGCTGTGCCACCAGCGCCTGTATTTGAAACGTAAAGGTCTGGAGTTGATAACCTCCTTGTGGGTCATCCTGTATATGCCCAACCATGACGCTGTTCGACGTCTCCGCGGGAGATATTTGCCCTGGCTGACCTCCTAGTACCACCAGTGAACAATCACTTTCTCTACTTGACACTAAATTATTTAATTGTAATTCATCCTCCCCTTCATAAACAAAGTCTCCGTTGTTCCCCGCCATAACAAGACGAGTCGTGACCAGCTACTTATTAAGGGGCTATCCGATACCCTCAGAGATTTGACACACACACTACTACAAAATACGCTACTTATAACTAACCTAACTGCTCTAATTATAGCTTGACCACGTGGCATGCACTAACACACGGAAGCACTACGTTGAAGGTCCCTGCTGCACATTCTTGCTGCTCCCCGATTCCTGAAAAAAAAAAAAAAAAAAACTACTAACTGGTCAATGAAACGTCGTCTCTGCTGGTCGCCTGCTGCTTCGTTCCCTCTGCTTGCTCTGGTGTCTGTACGTAAATATTAATTTGAAAATGTTGTCTCACCAATCTGTGTCCCTGGGACGTGCTTCTGCAACCCTCGCGCCGCCAGACTTGTGGGCGCGGTCCAGGTTCGATGTCCGGGCAGAGCACTGCACGGCTGCGCAGCTGTCACCTCGATGTGCGTACACTCCAGCGTATGTCGGTCCGGTGATGATGAGGTGTCGCGTTGTCCCTCCAGATGTGCACTTGTTGGTCTCGTCACTGCGCGCCGCAGTGCCGCTCCTCCAGTCTCGATTCGTTTCTCACTCGATGCCCTGAGAAGCGCACTAAAGTCCGATTTCTCAGTTTGGGCGAGCACGAAATGTTTATCACGGGAGTGCGGTTCGTAGCCCCACGCTGGAAAATTGCACGTTACGAAGTTTGTCCCTGCCACTAACAGCGACTTCATCTGGGCCTTATTTATAGCACTGCAAAGTTGACGTTGTGGGGTAGTTATAGACTCTAAAATGTAAGAGGTTAATCGAATGAAAAACGTCTGACTTACTCTGTGCACAACGATTGGTGACGGTGCCCTCTATTACATATTTTCCAAATATTCACTTAAAGTTTAATGATATTAGAAAGTTTTGGTGGGAAAAGGTTTCGCGGAAACGTATTTGGTGCCCCAACCTTGGGATTATTGAGATAATATATTATGTTAGCTGATGTTATCGAGGGACCTAAGTGGAATGTGAGCTGCATAATCCATTTTACCCCTTTTAAACGACTACATGCAAGTTGCACTAATTGGATCTGCTTTGCAGTTTTTGTGTGTCAGAATTGAACGTTCGCACGCAGCTTTTAACGGAATTCGAGCCCAGAACCTCCCGGAATGTAGACCTGAGCTACAAACAACTGCGTCACCTAACGTTGAAGTAATTAATTAAAAACAAATTTAACTTAAAAAATAAAATATTCATGTCCTGGGCTTATAGAGATTGTACAATACCACGTCTCGATTAGTTTCTGTAGCGTGAAACTCCTGTATAATTTATTTCTCGCTGGTCGTGCTTGCATTTCGGATCGTCTGACTTGAAAGTTCACAAACTTAGTTTTATTCTTAACAATCAAGTTATCTCGTAAAGTAAAAAAAAACTTACATATCATTTTTAAAATACTTAAGGCGCCCGCCTGCCTGCCTTGTAGCCAGCGTTGCAGCGTGTTAGCAGAACGCTTTTATCTAAGAAACTACTAAACGTGTTTCTAATGTGTGGATTTTCGAAAAGAAAAAACACTTCAATTGACCTCGGAATAGTAGTTTCAAAACATCACGTTAATTATAAAGACCAATCCAAAACACCTCAAAATGGCTAAAAACGGCTTTTTCCTTTACTTAAAACATTCCACCAATAAAAAGTTTGGGTCACCTCTGAAAGTGTCAGTCAGGCGAGTGTCCTACGATACCACTGCACGCGGTTTCAATGTCTTGCGGTAGAGGCGATACCGCGCCAGATGAGCCGGTTAACATCGCCCTTGGATTCATGCCTCGCTCACACAAACACACGGCCACCAGGCGGGCGCCTTAAGTAAGCATCACTCTATGATGTGAACAACACCTCAATATCTCTACTGGTTAGATAGATATTATGGGTTAATGGAAAACAAATTTTGCGCTTTTTCACCCTTTTGGGGGTCGAATTTCGAAATACTTTAATTTCACATTCTAGACATTTGTGTAAGTATCCAATTGAAGTACAAACCACTACGGTAGCCCGTTCAGTCGAATCAAAATCGATCATATATTTAAAAAACACATATGACCGACCCTGTACAGTACTGAGAGTTCGAATTTCGAAAAATCTAAAAACTATTTTGCGATTATTTTTGTGATCATCATCCTAAAACCAAAATTAACTGTATATCTCGACGGGTTCGATAGATATCGAGGATTTATCTGAAACATATTACAGGTCTTTTCACCACCTAAGAGACAGACTTTCGAAAAACCCTTAAATCACATTTTAGACTACTTTACTGGTGTCTCTTGAACGTATAAAACACGAAGATATTCCGCTGGGTTCAAGATATATCGACGATTAATTGAAAACACTTTTCACCACTTTTCACCCCTTTTCACCTCCTTAGGTGGTGAATTTCGAAAATTCCTGAAATTACTTTTCAGGTACTTATTTAAGTAAGCATCAATCTTAAACAAAAATCACGTCGCTATATATAAATCAATGGAATCGATATATATCGATTGTGAATCGAAAACACATTTTACCCTTTTTTAACCTCTTTAGGGCTGAATTCGGAAACTATGTTATATTGGTACTTGATACATTTACAAAAGCATCAATTTAAAACAAAGAGAACTTCGATATCTCGATTGGTCCGATGGATATAGAGGGATAGTCGAAAACACATTTCACGAATTTTCACCCCCTTAATGAAAGAATTTTGAAACGTCTTGGAGTCCTGTCATAGATATTTGTACACGTAACCAAATAAAGTAAAAATCACGACGATAGCCAATTGTGTTTCAAAGATATAGACGATTCATAAAAAATATATTTTGCCCCTTTTTACTGCTTACGGGTCGAATTTCAAAAAATACTCAAAACTGCATTTTGGGTATTTACGTAAGCAACATTTTGAAGAATACCAACTCTTTATCCCGAAGGATTCGATAGATATCGATAGTTAATCGGATACACATTTAAGGTCTTTTCACCACCTTAAATGTTGAATTTCGAAAAATCCTTAAATTGGCAAATATGCATTTTTATCAGTGTCCTATTAAAGTAAAAATCACGATGATAGACCGTCGGGTTCGAGCTCTATCGACGTTCCTTCGGAAATGCATTTCACCCTTTTTCACCTCCTTATTTATCGAATTACGAAAAATCTATTCTGAGTGGATGCATACGGACAAGGGGAAGCTTCCCTCAAAATTTCATGGTTCTAGGTCCAGCGGTTTGGGCTGTACGTTGGTGAGTGGGTGAGTGAGTGTGTGAGTGAGTGAGTGAGTGAGTGAGTGAGTGAGTGTGTGTGTGTGTGTGTGTCAGGACACTTCATTTTATATATTAAGATTATATTTTTTCCAATAGTTTCAAGTTAAGGAAAGTCTAGTCGTTAGTTCAAGCATTTACCTCAACATTTGTTCTGGAAAGGATGATTTTGGTTTAAAAGTATTTAACTGATATTTGAAAATTCTCCGACTCTTGTCTCTTTAATGGAGTTCAGTAAAAATTAATCAATCTTACGTATATATTCTCCTAGTGAAGTTACTGATAAGTTAATAGTAACTCTCAGTTACTGACGTTTCTATTTAGAACATGTCTGCTGCGGATACTCTGGGTTTGGTTTGTGCAGTGCCACCTAGTGCACATCCTGCCAAGCCTTAATGCAAGCCTTAAATGGCGAGTGTACGGTAAATAGTGCAGTGTAATACTGACTAAAACCTCTAGTCAGCCAGTATTTCCATTTACTCCGTAGGCCTACTTTCTTTTCAGGCCACCGAGTTATCAACTTCGGTATTTTTTCAATCACTTAAATTATTTAAATGTTACGCAACACAACCCTATGTTAACGAGACCATTTAAACAATTTGTTTTACTTCCCCTTGTTCGGAAAAATCATCTTTCTCGGCTAACATATCAGACAATATCATGTCCTTAGTTGTGAAGTTTTAGGGAAACAGAGTTATTCATTTGCACCGAAATAGCTTGAAAGTTGACAATTTGAAGAAAAATTGGTTGTAATTTTGTGTACGAGCCTTTCAAGCTAGACAATAAAGGGTAGATATTTTCTAGTCAATGCATTATGGATCTTGTTTGTTTAATTTTTTGCAGTTTATTACGATTTGAATTGTTCTATCTGGGGCTGGATTTACGTAGTTTTCAAACTAATTGAAGGTTTTTTTTTAACACAATTATATTATTATTATAAAATAAATAATTTTACGTCTTTCCGCTCTACCCTAGGTATAGTGCTCCAAGGAAGGAAAAAAGAAGAAAAATAATGGATTAAGGGTATGTATATTTGAGTTCCCCCCCCCCCCCAATTTTCACCATTACTAGCAAATATAGTGAAAATGTATACTTCAACAACAGTCACAAAATTAAACTTCCTATGCTTTCGCGGCCGTTATCTGTAGCTTCTAGGCTTCTGTGTTGTAGCCGCGTCATTGTCGTATTCCTTCTCGACGTTATAGTGCTAATTTTCAAAATGAATTCCCTTTAAAATCTTACGGTCTATACGCTATTTCAGATATCAGAAACTAACTGGCCGATTGATGGCAAATTTAGTATTTTACGGCTGATCAAGTAAACATTTAATTTGAAGGGACATATTATTGTATATTTGCAAATTTTAAATGATATCAGTGCATTGATGAATAAATATTTTAAGTCGTATTTCGGATACTACCGAGACTATTGAGACTAATGTAAGATATTTTTCGTAAATTGGCAGCCATATAAATATACCTTATTTTGATATGTGCTAACAATTAGAAAAGCAGGCTTAACAGTCGTGTTATAAACTGCTTGTATTGTTATTCGTATTGAAATCGTGCATACTTAATTTTAAAGGGCGTTTCGAGGATGTGTGCCGTTTAATTAAAATATTAAGCTAATCCAAATGTCAGGCATTGATGAACCACAAATCGGGAAAGCATTGACGTTTAAGGGTGTTCGAGTGGTATAAAAGAATTATTGTATATTTTCATGAAATAGTGATTAGACGGTACTTGTGAGTACAGTTTTATCTCGCCAGTTTTCTCATAATGGTGGGTCTAAGTTAACCTTTACATGATTTGCTGTCATGCAAATAATGCAAACCAATTTACTTACTTAAAAAAATAATTTACAGTGAAATAACATGCAATGGGCTATGCAACCTAAGATTTATAAACCCACAACTTAATATTTGAAATTTTTAAAAAAATTCTCAAATATACAGGGAAAAAGTTGAAAACTCAGCAATTTTTTTAAATACAAAAGATTTCATTGCAAATTTTCCTATTATTAGGTTGCATAGCCCACGGCACATTACATCACTGTGAATTATTTCGTTTAAGGCTGGGTTTCAATCGCCATATTGCATTGTCTTATATTTCGTTTTTTTTTTTTTTTTTTTTAATTCTGAGAAGAAAATTGTTATATCTGCGATTACCACAAATTTCTATCTCCTTGTTGCTACAAGACAAGCGTGG
The DNA here is from genome assembly GCA_003012365.1 of Medauroidea extradentata. Classification (NCBI taxonomy): domain Eukaryota; kingdom Metazoa; phylum Arthropoda; class Insecta; order Phasmatodea; family Phasmatidae; genus Medauroidea; species Medauroidea extradentata. The sequence continues at coordinate 22,907 of PNEQ01103316.1, read as the reverse complement.
CAATAGAGCTAGTAATATAGGCCTATAGTTAGGTCGCAATTTGTCGGGATAATTATGAATATAAAATAATTTGTCACACACACTGCGGCTTAATTATATTTTAATAGCTAAATCGCAAGGTCTGTACTGTAGCGAAATGTAAATATAATGTTAGTTATAATAGCTTATTTAATGTTCTTCTTCTTAGAATTCCAAAAAAACAGAAAAATAATGAAATTCAATATGGCGAATGAAACTGAGTCTTAAGTAAGTAGTCTAATTTCAACCATTTGCATGGCTGCGTAACATGCAAATTTTGACTTTGATGCAACACTGTGAGAAAGCTATGGGAAATAAACTTGTTTCGTAAGAGAAAAATCATAAGTATCGTCGAAAAAACTAACACTATTTCTTAAAAATATTAAATTTTGGTGTTAAACGCACTTGAGCGTCCTTAAGGCGCCCGCCTACTGGCTGTGTGTTTATGTGAGTGAGCCACGACGCCAAGGGCGATTTTGACCGGCTCACATGGTGCGGTATCGCCTCTACCGCAAGACACTGAAACGGCGTGCAGTCGTACTACAGAATAATTAGGAAAACAGAAGTGAAATAGCCGGTAGGCCAGCGAACACTGTCACACACGCCAGCAAAATGACTTTCCTGGCCAGCAACATGGCGGAAACACCTACTGCCAATCAGTGTGAGGCAGCTGCTCTGATAACCGGCAGCCAGTCCAATAGGGAACCTGCAGTAACATGCAGGAGCCAAACATATACGGGGCTGGCATCAACAACCTCGGGCAGCCAAGGAGAGGCGAAGTTCACCCGTATCAAACGAGCCACCACGTCATTTCACGTCTGTATTACTATTTAGTCTGTGGTAGTATCGTAGATCACTCGCCTGACTGACACTTTCAGCGGTGATCCTGTCCTTTTATTAGTGAAAAGTTGTAAGCAAAGTCCATTTAATGCTCCTAGAGTAGTTTCACACGAATCCCGTGAGTAATTTTTCAGATACAACGGGTTGTAAAAGCTGTTTTAGCCATTTTGAGGAGCTCCGAAATGATTTTTCTAACCGACGTGATACTTTTAAACGACTTTGCAGTCACAGTTTGGAATGTATTTTCTTTTCGTACATAGACACATTGGGCACATGTGGAATGATTTTAAGACCTAGGGAGTAAATAATGATAACCCTCATTCCTGTAGCGTTCAACTTAGGTGTAATAAAGTATGTCAAATATAGATAAAATCATTTCAAAAATTTTATAATTTCTTATGTGGGTTAAAATACACTACCAACGTATTTTGTAAGTAAGTATTTGTTTTAAATTTACGGATAGGAATATTTAACATCGGCTATCTTACAATGTGGGTTGTTATTATTTTCTCCCGCGGTCTTAATTTATTTAAATAAACTTATTTACAAACACGCAGCAACGCATTTTAAGTGCGTGGTAGGCGGGGCTCAAAAACTAAAAATACAATAAAATTGTCTAACACTCCCCCATAAGGTAGAAATGTCATATATTACGAAAGTCTGGACCACGTGAAGAACAGGAGATCCTTTTGACTAAACAGCGTAGCTCCGAGATCTGAAGAGAGACTGTAAAGAATAACCGCCACAGCGGCTTTGAACTGAAACCAGTTTGTTAGTGACAAAGAGCCTCGCAGTCGACGCGCCACAAATACGCCACAGAATTCCGGAGAATGTTATTCCATGGCTACCATTACTGCCGCTGTTAAATACGCCCTATCGTAAGCGTCCGTACGGAGAAACAGTAACATTCTACACGTCTTGTTCCGTTCCAAACTAATTTAAAAGCGAGCTTGTCCTGCAGCGGGTTCATTAATCAGTCTGGAGCAGACGAACGTTAAGTGTGGGACGATAATTCTTCTCGCGACTAAACCGTAGTCGAGAAACGGTGTAGCTTTTACCGGCCGGGACTTCGTGTCAACCAGGAGTCAGTGTTGTCAACTTTGTTGTTTTCCAACTAAATGTGGTTGCTTTGAATAACGATTTAATTGGTGAAAAGAACCATTAAGCTGGGTTGCTAGTGATAATTATCTCTAGTTAAAATAGTTTTTTTTTCCTAATAAACAGTGCTACATGTCATTGGAGATTTTTATTTTATTCAAGTAATAGTTTTTTTTTTGGAGTCACAAATATTTTCAATGAGTTTTAGTATTCCCTGTGAAGAATACAACATATAATTCCAGTAATCATGGGACAATATTTATTACTTTTGTCTAAGTTGGGGGAATTTTTCGGACTGCTGGCAACATTGGTCTGGACTCGTCCCCGGTCCAAGACCTTGCGTCCCTCCCTTCATTTGTTTCCTCTTGGCACGTGGGTTAAGAGAAGCGTGCGACATTTGACGCGATGCCTGCGGTCGGGAAGGAAGGTAGGGAATGGATAAAGGATGAAGGGTTAGAAGGGGGAAGGTGTGCTGCCCGCCAAGATATATGATAGCGGCGTCGCTGCGGTGGAATACAAAACAAAAAGAACAAAAAAATTTCGGGGGGGGGGGGGTTGTCATGAATGTCGATTCCCCAGGCGCGTGGCTTTACAAGGGTGGCGGCGAGATAAATGAGGTCTTGGAGGTCCTTCGCAGCCTCACCCCGCTCACCCTGCCCGACGTCCTGAGCTACGCCGAGAAGGACAAATCGCTTACGGTCGCCAGGTTTGACGTCACCCGGGAAAACAAAAACAACGGGTAGTGTACGGGCGAAGGTTGAGGGGAAAATGTCTGTCCCACTCTTCTACCGTCTTTCATTCCGTGTTATTTCCGGCCCTCTCCTGGGCGCCTTCTGATGTCACATTCGTCGGAGATAAAGATGGATCCACTGAGGTTACGCAACTAGGGTGAATTTTTAAGGCCATGATCTTTCATTTATTTCAAACAATTGCAATTAACTCGAATATTTTTTAACCTAATACTTTGAAAACATTTGAGTGAGTGAGATAGTTTTGGTCAGCGTTTAACATCGAAGCTTTCAACGCTGGTGAGGGGTGACATGAGGTGAGCATGGAGCGGCGCCGGAATGAAAGGGCGGGGGAAACAGGAGATCCCTGAGAAAACCCGCTGACCAACGGCATCGTCCGGCACGATTCCCACATGCAAAAATCCTAGGCTTGACCCCGCCGGGAAACGAACCCGGATCGCCTTGGTGGGAGGCGAGAGGTCTGACCCCTCGACGATTTGAGACTGTGCACAGTCATACGGTACACAATTTTTCCAGAGCGGTTTTTAAAATAATGTACCATTTCCTTGCAAAAAAAAAAATATTTTGCTTCATTTTGGCTTATTTTAACAACAAAATATGTGATATTTTCGGGGCAAAAATCTAAAAACCCGTTTATGTATTGCAACAGAAAACTTCCGTTACAAACGTGCATGTGTTAAAATTGCAAGAATGAATTTTTGCTATATGTATTAATTTGCGTTAAAAAAAAAATATATATTTTCGAAACCACTGCAAAACTGAAGAGCGAGGCCTTAAGCCTACTTTCCAAAGGAAAAAGTTAGCTTTCGAAATGAAATTCCTGTGTGAGTTGTCCTAACTTTTTAACCCGTGTACCGAATTTCGTCATAATTGGTACACACATAATGTTGCGTAAGGTGACTCGATTTTAAAAAAATTTGTTCATACCGTGTTCGCTTTTTTTCACAACGGCTGCTGTATGAACGTTTTTATAACATAATATATCTGCTCTCTAAATCCAAGTCAGTGGTCCCAATCAGTGGAATGATTTCACTGAAACTCTTGTTAACAATGCATTACTGACTGTTGAACCTGCATAATTCACTGAAGATCAGTTAACAGGAAAGTGAAATTCACCGAGGATAAGTCGAAGTCTCTTTTAAATCAGTAGAATTTAGTCACTGAAACTATCAGCACGGTTTCCTAACTTCAGTTGCTCATTTTTGACGATCATATTTTGGTGCTCTGACCAGCTGTGTCTCAATCCTGAAGACGGGAATAGATTGCAATTCCCTAAATGTTGCATTTTTTTATTTGAATATATCTTGGGTTATCTTCTGTTATTTGTTTGTTGTTCACTGTCCACTGTTGTCTTTTTGTCTAATTCCGTCTTTTTTTTCGCATTGGGATTCTGGTTTCCTTTATGTCCGTCTACCTTTAGAACTGTTGCTGTTAAATACAGGGAAAGTCGAGAGTAAAGGGCAATATTCGTGGATGTAATAGTACTAGTCATTGTGTGATCAAAAATGTTAATATGAACAAGGGTTCAATATGTGACGGTTTTCGAGATAGCCTCGTTTTGATTGAAAAACACTGACAACCTGTCAAATTTATCTTATTGTTTTATTTGCTTTAATGTTCTTATTTCAGTGACAAGGAGATTGTAATACATTATGAATAACACACCTTACTATATATTTTTGTGGTAGTACCATTTACTGGCCACCAAGGTCTCCCGAACTCAACCCCTTAGATAACTGTTTATGGGGTTAGGTGGAGGGTGAAGTCTACAGACGTAACGTTAATACACGAGACGAACTGCTCGATCACGTAATGGAATCTTTTGCTTGCGTACAGTAACGTTATGATGATCTTCGACGAACAACACGTCATATTCTTCAGCGAGTTGACAAATGCATTGAAGCCGATGGTGGAATATTTGAGAATTTCTTGTGATATCATGTCACTGGACCAGAGAAAAACACGGCATGAAAATAAAGGTTGTGTAAATCATTTTAGTTCTGCTATGGAAATGTATGTCAAATAACAATATGTTGTAAGTAAAATTTTTTTTTCGAAAAATATATGATAAATATACAATACTCGTTAATATGCAATTTCTTACGTTTATTACAATATCCTTGTCACTAAAACGAGAAAATTTAAGCAAACAAAATAATAAGATTATTTTACAGATTATCAGTGTTTTTCATTCAAACGAGGCTATCTCGAAAATCGTCATATATTGACACCATGTTCATATGAATTTTTTTGATCACAATGACCAGTACTATCACATCCTAGAATATTGCCCTTTCCTCCCGACATATCTTGTATAAGAAAACTGACCGAACTCCTCTGGGAAAGCTTTTTTTTTTTTTTTTTTTTGTCATTCATCACAAGCTTGGTCAACAAAAATAACATGAACAAAGTCATATATCCACAAACTAATATTATCTTACGGTATCATAATTTCAACAAACTCGTACACATTTAGTAAAATAACATTACTTCTCTGTAGGTATTTTTTTTTCATGCCGTGTTCCTATTATGAAAATGGGGGCTGTTCGAAATTGTCTTTGGATCACACAAGATATATTACGAACCCTTTATCAGAATTTAATAAAATTCGCTACACTCATGCCAAGTATTTAGTTCGAGGAATATGGTCCTCACTTAGCCATACGGCCATCCAAGTATTATAACAATAATTTCTTGAGCATTCCAGTTTTGCGGTTTTCATTCATTAGCGATAATATTATCAACTACCCTAGCGGTATAAAACCCTGTCAGCACGAATCCAACCTTTCTGGCTTGGGCGGACGAATTTGGTCAACCTCAGAGGCTAAATGCGGACCATGTTACTAATATTTCTGCGGTACTATTGAGCAATTTTCCGGTGATTACCTTGGCAGTTGAATTTCTTCACATTGACCTCCTTTTTTTTTTTTTTTTTTTTTGCCCTCACAGTCTGGGCGTTTGCGTATCAATAAATGTAGATGCTAAGCCCTGTTTCAAGTCGTACTGAACCAATCGAAATCAAATAGGTACCATGTATTCATGTTTTATCATTCAAGATTTGGATTCAGCGAGATACACTATTGTAGATTTATCATTTTTAAGCTAGTGCTATCGTAATGAATAAATATTTTTAATTGTTTTTCAGATATTATTATGCCGTTCATAAGAAATGAAATAAGTATTGTACAAAGTTGTAGTTCTTCAATTTTTGAAGTTAATGTTACTTGAATAACTAAAGTTTTTTCTTTGAAGATACTCTACCGATTGACGCACAGTTTAGCAGTCAATAAATTTGCAGCTGTCCATTCTAACGCACGCGACGTAAATGTCTGAGAGACACGTTTTTGAAATGGCAACCAGATAAATACTTTAAGTTAATGGTTGATACACACTTCACTGTTTAACCAATCTTAATTAAACTAGGTGTGCTGAAATTTTTAGTTACATGTATTTAATGTAATAAAGCGTAGCCATATGTATGGTCACTGTTTTACAAGATAGCTGTCTACAAAATTTTAAATTTTACGCCATGTTTTGGAAACTGCAGCTGATGCCTACCAAATATGATACGTAAAAATTCTATAGAAATATTAATTAGTTAGGTTGTTTCCAATGGATACATAAAATTGGTTTCAAAGCTGTTGTCTATTTATGTTCGTGTTACGTCCAGGAACCGCAGCTGATACCTTCCAAACTTGGAACTTAAGAAATACTGTCGAAGGTAATGTCAATTAGGGTGATTCAAATGAATAAAATAATTGTTTTTATAGTCGTGGTGTTTTTAATATTAGACTACAATACGTGCTGCATCTATGTACTTGACAATAGCTCTAAAAATTACTAGCCCTAATATTTCTAGTCATAAAGTCATTCCCAAAAATTAATTTTGGATTTGTGACTTTATGGCTTGTGACTTTTAAGACTAGTGACATTAGGACACGTGATCTTGTGGCTACCACCGCGAGCCCAGTAACCAGAGCTACTGATAATGTGTGAAAAGAATTTTGCAATAATTTGTTTTAATGTATTTCAACGTGTACATCGGCAGCTCGGCTTCGTGGTTACTGGTATGATATTTGTGCAGAGGCACAGACTAGATAGTAATACAGACGTGAAATTACGCGGTGGCACTAAGTTTCAGCGGTTCTGCGAATTATGCTGGAATAACTATAGCGCGAGAGACGTGACGCGAAGTGTACGACGCGAATAAAATAACCTGTCAGCCAATCAGCGTCGAGGCTTCTCTGATGTCAGCGCGCCCGCCTCGACGCTGATTGGCTGACAAATTGAATTATTCGAATCACGCACTTTGCGTCGCGTCTGTCGTGCTATCGTTATTTCCAGCATTACCAAATACCTAGTATAAAAATACCGGACACGACATTTGTATCACCCTTTCTGCAGGTTTTATTATTATCCAGCTGTGTATATCTATTCTTAATTTTTTGGACCCTAAGCGTGTTTAATCGTGAACATATGCAAGTTATTTACTCTTAAAAAGTACGTATGGCTTTAAAATTCTTTGATATAGGTTTAGTACAGTTCATAGTGTGCCAAAAATCATTTTTGAAAAAATTAAGGAAATTAATATTTAAGCATGGTATTATAAAATAAAGAAAGAGTTTACAATGATTGTTTGAAAGTATTGCTGTCATTCTTTCCTTCCTTATTTATTTTAAAGATTGAGTAACTAAATAATTGGACTGCTAAGTTCCATTGGGATTTGCTGTATTTTTTATACTGCTGAATCGAGAAATGGGATTCCATTGGTCAACCAGTTGTCAGTCGAGGGTTGGACTAAAACGATCTCTGATTCAAGCTTCACATGTAAATAATAAAATTGATGTTTTGGATAGGGGCTCACTTTCAGTCCTTCCGCTTGATTTTATAATGCTGGAAATACCTTTGGCAGAAGGAGAATTTGTCCAGAATAAGGTTATCGAGTCTAAACACGTTCCAGGTAATAACTGAGCTTCATTAAAAAAAATGACTTAAATGTTTATCCAGAACAACTCTTCAAATAGGCCTACTGTAATTCAGAATAGTTTGTAGCGGTAACTGGAAATCATCCCCCTAGTGAGAAATTATTGAAACCATGGCATAGATTAAAATGTATGCATTGTTCTCTGAGGAACTTCGTATGTTATTTTATGAATGTCGAATATATGTAGGCATACACTACAAATTGTGTGAAACATCAGTGGCGCCGGAGCCTCGTGGACAAAGTATGTGTTTTTGCATCCCCCTCCCCACATTTTTAGGGTATAGGTTTGTAACTTTATTTGAATTTTTTTTTTCGTTGGGATTATGTGTGTATTATACTCAAAATTTCTGTTCGAAAACATCTAAATGGCATCATTTTGTACTTTAAAATTCAAACTTTTCCGGAGAAGGACCCGGACCCCCCGTTTTTTTACGTATAGGCCTATATTCGCAACATACATGAGTCTTTGCCCCAACTCAAAATTTCGCTCCGCCACGCCTGTGAAACTTAGAGGTAAAAAAGTCTAATATTAATTGTTTATCACTAGAACCGCTAGCAATAAATGTTTCCAATAGTCAGAGAGTCCAGTATTGGAATATGAGGTATTTGGCGCTACTGTGTGTTGTGTGTGTGTCAAAAGAAGGAGAGTGTTGTGACGTCATTGTCCGTGGTGTTTCAGTGCCGGTGTCTGGCAACTTCACGGAGGAGGAGGCGGAGGTTGGGGGCGGCGGGGGCGGCCGCACGGACGAGCACGGCGGCGGCAAGGAGTACCCGCTGCAGCGCGACGAGGTGCAGACGACGTCGACACGGGACGACCGCGGCCGCGCGGGCCACCCTGCGGGGGAGAAGAGCGGCCGTGGCGGCGGCGCTGGGGGTGGTGGGGGAGGCGGCGCCGGGGGCGGGGGAGACCAGCGCCAGTACATCGGGCTGGTGATCGGCGTGCTGACGACGGTCATCCTGCTGCTGGTGGGCGCCATACTGTTCATCGTGCTGCGCAACCGACGCTTGAGGGGCGCAGCGACCCGGGCCGTCGTTCCCGGAGCGTTCGTCGCCGGCGAGAAGGGCGTCACCATCAACATGAAGGTGAGGCTGGGACCCACTCCCGACCCCAGACCTCGTGACGAGCCTATAAGATGCGCAGTTTGTAATATACATAGTCCCCTGGACCAGAAACATGTTTATTTTGAATACATAATTCGTTATTATTTAGGGGTGCAGTGGCCGAATGATGCCGACCCCCAGTAGCTCAGCTGGTTGAGCGGTCGACTTTGGTGCGAGGGGTTCTGGGTTCGATTCCCAGGTCTGGCTAGGTGTAAATTTGTGTTTGTCCGTTCGAGTAATTTCAATTGTCAATGACAACAAAACTGTCACAACTGAGGGATTCTCTAATAATAAAGTAGTGAAAAAAGGGGGGGGGAGGGTTGGCTCGTTTGCGATGTTGAGACCTCGACAAGGAGCCTAACATTAAAAAATTATGGATGTTAGACCATTCGCCTCCCCCCAAGGCGATCCGGGTTCGATTTCGGGCAGGGTCGAGCCCCGAATTTTCGTATGTGAGAATCGTACCGGACGATGCCGCTGTTTGCGGGATTTTTCGGGAATCTCTCGTTCCCCTGACTATTCATTCCGGCGCTGCTCCATACTCACCTCATGTCACCCCACACTAGCGCTGAAGGCCTCGATGTTGAGCGCTTTACAATATATCTCACTTGCTCGTTATTATGTAATTGTATAACATACACAGGAAAAAATATATTGTGGCAGCTACAAAATATTTTGTATTCACCACAAGAACGTTTTGTTGACTCTACTAAAATATTTTGTGGCAGCTACAAAATATTTTGTGGGTATTTATCCTGCAAAATTTATTTTGTGATTACTACAAAATAATTTACCAGGGAAGACTTCCTAAAAAATGTTTCTTTCGGTGTAACAAATATTAACGGAGCGTGCTGTAGCAGTGTTAAAACACTCGCCTAGCATTCGGGAGGACCCGGATTCCATCCCTGGTTCTTGCCATTCTGATTTAGGTTTTCCTGGGTTTTCGGAAATCACTCCAGGTGAGGACTGGAATTGTTCCTTAAACAGACCCTGGCCGATCCCCCCTTCCTCCCCCGCGAACCTTTTCCAAGGCCTTGTGCTGTCCGAGGACACGTAAAACCAAAAAAATAAAAATAGGTATTTGTACGTATATGAAAAAGCTATATATTTTGTGGTACTCGTAATATTTTACAGAGTTAATTTAGTTAGACGTATAGCTTATTTGGGTTTGATGTATAAGTTTTTTGGCAAATATATTGTACTTTTTGAGTTTATCATCAGTTTTAAGTTTAAACGATTCTTACTGCATATTGAAGATGACTTCCAGTGTTGTGATCGCTTACTTATTTTTAAAAGGACAGTAGCAAAGATTTTCAATACAAAAACTTAGTATATGATAGACAAGATAAGGATAACTTACACATACAGAATCTATCAGAGCTACCTGGATAATCAAAACAAACGTCAGACAAATATAAACGAAAATACGTTCTTTTTTTTGTTAATATTACAAATTTATTCCTGATGTTGCCATTGGCACTTGATTGCATTTTCTCTTGATTTTTAAACGTCATTCGGTTGCAAATGTTCTCATTTGTTTAAATATATATTTTTTACAATTGTGGTTCTTCTGTTACATTGTGTTCATCTACTATCATTGACATTTTCGGGGAAAATATTTGTATGTTTTTTTTTTGTGCGTGTGAATAATCCACCCCCAATGTATGTATTTTTGCTACAGCCTGTACATAATACTTGTTTCAAAGTCATAACCGATCGCTTTTGGCCGACCCTATTACAACACATTCGTAACACTGAGAAGCCCTCACTCAAGCCTGACAGATAAGCGGTCTGCTATATTGAAACATAAGATAAGCTGGATGCCTGTCTTCTAGAACTTATGCTAAACTGAAGGGTGGTTACCCTTTGGGGCTTTTAAGATATGGCCCTGACATTTTATTTCTGGAACCTAAGTACAGTGTAGAACCCTTAATTAGTTTCTTACCAATCTGAGTTGTAGAGTTTGTGATAAATATGTGCGAAATGTGGTTTCCAGCTGGTCGAATATCCTGGAAATTTTTAGTGTGATCATACCCTCGAAAACATATCTTAATTCCGCACATGTGATTGGTTAAACTGTTCCTTCCACATTTTATTTTAGTCTAACTACCAACATTTAACGGTGCAACATTATGTTTATTATTTCCAAGGGGTCGCGTTTGGTGCAGTAGCTAAAGCATTCGCATCCCACTAAGGCGATCCGGGTTCGAGTCCCGGTGGGGTCGGTCCCGGGATTGTCGCGTGTTGGAATCGTGCCAACCGATGCCGCTGGTTTCCTCTTTCCCCCGCCCCTTCATTACGACGTTGCTCCGTATTCACATCATGTCATCCCCCGCCAGAGCTGAAGACCTGGATGCTAAGTGTTGTCCAAAATCTTTTCATTTATTCATTATTTCCAAAGCTCTCGATGCTTTTTTTCAAATACTTTAAACTTCTTCGCTGATATTTCTTTTCTTAAATGTATAAATTATGAACGCGAAGAGTGCTTTTGTGAATAAACATTGATGTCAAACCCGCTGCAACCGGTTCAACAGATATGTAAACAAACCCCTTAAAAATAGAAGATCGTTTAACATATGCTTTTATAACCGCCGAAGGAGTTAATATTAGAATAAATGGGGTAATGACAGACAGCAAAGGTTAGAAAAATACGATTTCGTTATCTTTTTCACATGCGAAAAAGCACATTTTACCACCTTTCGTGTATCTCGCTTAATTTTCCTGGAGGGTAGGCAGTACGCTGCTCTTTCATGCAATGCGAAACGCAAGTTTCTGACACCTCTTGCTGAAAACTCCTCAAGCCAAAAGGATCGATAGGCCGTGTTTTCGCACTGGCGTTGAAACACAACATCTGCGGACGTCGGTATATTAAAGGTTGTTTCTAATGCATTAAGATTGTTACAGTTGTTCGAAACTATGTTAATTAACCGATTTTTCAACACATACTTTGTCAAATAAAACGCCTGTAGTAACATTAAGTGTTAATTGTTAATATTTTTACATAGGCTAATTCTGGAGTTCGAGAGGTCATTATAGTTAGTGAAAGCATAGCCAGGCCTGTTTTAATCTTGTATGAGTGGGGATTCATAATGTTAAAGATTTCTGACCTTTTTTGAGACCGAATGATGCAAGAGCAAAAACCTTGAGAGGACCCCATTAATACGCTGCGTTTGTGTGTGAAACACAACATCCACGGAGTGCTAAGGGTTCTGCTTACCGGCGAATGTAATTATCACCCCTCAACAAGCGTGCAGTGATTCACTATTATTATAATTATAGTATTTTAAGGGCTATGAAATAAGGCCAATTTTTTTAGAGGAGGATTGCTGGGTATATTCAAGTACGTGTTTCCGATTCCTCTGACAAAAATCTAGTGCTCGTGTTGATGCGAAGTTAACCATGAATCCTACAGTCTATTTTACTGCACATTTTTGATCAATATAATAATAGGTTCAGTATTGTGACAGTAAAAACGTGATAGCTCAGAGCCTTGCATGTAACGACGTTTGGCATCAGGTGATCACATCAATGTCACCCTTATCGCTCCTTTAGGTCTACATTTGAGCCTTCAGTGTGCAAAACAGCACACATTTGCCAGCCGTATGTGTGTCTCGAGTATTAGCGGCCCATTTTATTTTCCTTTTGTTTAAGTTTTATTTTTGTTTTACCCTAAAGCTGGGTTGACAATTGAAAACATAACAACAAGCATAGAACATAGGACCTTAGAACAAAAACTAACTTCTATGTTTTCGAGGCTAATGATTCACAACTTCTCAGAACAGGTCGTGTGAAAACAAGTGTGTACTAAGTACATAACATATTTCGTTTCTCTTGTGGATGCAGAGGAAGTCAGCCAATCAGGGCAGAGTATTTTCTGAATATCCACCATGTTTCTTTAACCTCAAAATGTGTTCGAGATGCAACGACACAAGAATAAGAAATATAAATATGTATACCACAAATGTGTTTTTATGACGTTAATAATGTTTTAAATCGTGGAGTTTTTTGGGACTTTGTTTTGAGGTATCGTAATTGTTACTAAATACGATTCTAATTCACTTTTATTCAAATTGCCTTAGAAGACTGCAAACAACCACAATTGTCACAGATTCGCGGCTAAAATATTGCTGGCTAAACATACATTTAAAAAAATCAGTTGTGAATCAGTTTCGTGCGAGGTTTCTGGTCGTGTACAGTAATTTTTATTGTCCTATCTATGTCTTGTGTTCATGCTTTTAACTGTGAACCTAGTAAACGCTAAAAGCATTTGAAATGTATACTTTTTGAAAGAAAATACGGAAAAAAAAAACTACAAAACAACAGCCCTAGATAATTATATTAGCCAACTTTATGAGCAAACATTTACCAAGAGTAATTCATTTGATACGTGTGATCAGTCGAGATTTCGGCATCAGAGATTGTTATTTAGAAATACGTTACTTTTTGCTCTGTAAGTTGGCAAACCTGATTTTCTAAGGTTGCTGCATTCTTTCATTATTATTCTGAAAATTGGTTTCGAGAAACCTTCAATTTTAAACTGATGCTGTTAGCGCTGAGTTTTGTACCGTGCCCTCTTTTAACTCCGCCATCCTTGTTCGTTTCATTTGAGTTTTTCGTTTTTCTTTTGTTTTTTTTTCCTTCCCCGTGCGTGTTGGCCTTGGCGCTCCCCCCATGTCCCGGGCAGGAACTACAGATGAGGGTGAACGTCAGCCCTAACGGTGAGGTGTATGGGCAGGTGTCGATGGAGGAGCCTGGAGCTTGTGCTGGAGACATAGACAAGGGCTCGCTGTACCACGAGCCATACCATCACCTCAACATGTACTCTGGTCCAGCCCGCAACGAGATGCTGCGGCACCCTATCAGCCCGGACTACATCGGTGAGTACCAACACTGTAAAAAAATGTTTATTTTCCGCGGTGCACATTTTATATATCTACCACGGAAAGGTGACTTTCATTAAGATAAATAAGTGCTGAACTCTTCAACTGAGATCTACACTTTTTGAAGGTCAATTTAGAAAAACTACATAACAGCAATCCTTGATGATTACATTTGCCAACTTTATAAGCAAATATTTATCCATAACGATGTATTTGTTAAGCGTGATCTCTTGCGCCGCAATTAAATGTACGAGAATTTGGCTTCAGAGATTGTTCTTCAAATATACGTCAATCCAAAAAATTTATTCTCAGAAAGTTGACAAAACTTATTGTCTGGGATTGCTGTTTTTTTTTTTTTTTTTTTTTTTGCAAATTGGCTTTGATAAATTTACACTCCTGAACTGATGCCTCTAGCGCTGAATTATGTACCATGCACTCTTAAGGGGTATGGAAAGGTCTACTGGACTACTGGAATTCTCAGTTGTCAATAAAATATGAACTACTCATCAAACTTCGATAAATTTTTTTTTTTGCCGAGTAGATATTTTATCAGCGGACGTGTATTTTTATTGGACTATGCGATAGTATGCTTTAATTTCGAGCATAAAATTAAAAACTGTTTTTTTTTTTTTTTTGGAAAAATAAGAGCTAGAAACCACAAAATCTTCAAAAATGGAAAACTGTAATTTTTATAAGTTTAAATTTGAAAATATCTAGACCTCTACGGTAACAGAGTTTCAAAAATACTCGCGCTTTGTTTTGAAAATAATTTTACTATCCCAAAATCTCTGCACGAGAGGTTTACAGATGATAATGTGTTATTTATTTTTAGTATTTTTATTCGAAAGTAAAGCATACTACCGCATAGTGCTATATAAAAAATCTTCCGCTGATTAAACATGTATATGGAAAAAAATCTCATCGAATTTTGATGAGTAGTTGAGATTTTATTGACGATTGATTATTCCAGTCGTCCGCTCGACATCTTACCTTTCCATACCCATTAAGGACGTTGGGTAACTTCCAGCTCGTTTTATTTATTTATTTGGGCATTTACTAAGTACAATTTTGACAAGGTAAAACTTTTTATTTTAATTTTTTGGTTATATATCTTTTGTACAACTAGGTGCCAAAATCACAATTTCGACGTTTTTGTGTTGCCGTTATATTAAAAATTAAAACACTTACATTGATGAATCTTTGTATGTAAAATATCTGTATCATCGGCTATTCGAAGACATGTCTATGTTTTCTCCGCGAAAAGGTCTTTTTGTAAAAGTCAAAGATATTTTTAAGTGTGGCAAAATATCCGTTCCTATCCTGAATTTGTTGACTATGACTTTTAACTTTGGAAAATAGTATTTCATCGTCACCACAGTTTCAATTCGAAAAATTGGTTAGTTTTTTCTTTTAATGATTGCACAAAATATAAAAATCGTGACTTTGACTGATCATAATACAAAAAATATGCAACCAAAATAAAGATTTCTTTGTGAAAATTATTCCCCATTTTGGTGTATACTTACTGACAAAAAATTTCACCAAAATATCGAGTTGAGAGTTACCCAACTTCCTTAAGACCTCAGGCTCCTATTCCTGTTGTATTTTTCTAGTATTAGTTTTTAAATTCTGAAAGGGTGAAGCAATCGTGAAACCGTTTCGTAGGTATATAGTTTGAAATGCATATTTACTGTGTAGTTAATTTTTTTTCTCAAAGCACAAATATACTTAACTGGATTTAGTTTCTGGGACATACTCCATTGCGAAATATATGACTGTCAAAAAAACGTAAATGAGCAGAGTATGCTTTATTCAACAGGGTACACACACAACATAAAATACCATAAATTGAATCAGGTCAAATAAAACAAAGACAAACAAATACGAAATAAAATATTTAAATAATTAAAAAATCAAAAGAAAACCCAAGGCATCTCCAGGGCAGACAACCCAGGTTTCAGGTCTCCTTTGGCAAAGGTACAAACAGAAAAAATGTATGACACACAAAATAAAAATACACACAAAATAAAAATACGACACGTCAATGGGGCGAAACAAAACCAATATCATATAAGACACGAACAGAAAACAACATGCGACACAGCTATAAGACGAAACAAAAATCCTGCACTTTTCCAGACAGACAGTAGAACGACATTTCGGGAACTGGAATCTGTTCCTGTCTGACATCTACTGGGTTCCTGTTTTGTATTATCGTTGTATTGCAAGTTGTTTTCTGTTCGTGTCTGGTGCGATACTGGTTTTTTTCGCCTCATTGGTGTGCCGTATTTTTTTGTTTTGTGTGTCAATTATTTTTATCTGTTTGTCCCTTTGCCAAATCAGACCTCAATTCTGGGTGGTGCCTTGGTGGTGTCTTGGGTTTTCTTTTGATATTTGAATTGTATTATTTTATTTATCATCTGTTTGTCCTTGTTTTATTTGACCCTATTCCATTTACAAAATCTTATGTCGAGTGTGTATCTTTTTTTTTTTTTGTTGACTAAGCATAATCTGCTTATTTATGTTTTTTGCTGTCTTTAGTTTTCTTTGACAGTAATCTATTTCGCAATAGAGTATGTCAAAGAAACTAAATCCAGTCATGCACTCCCATTGCAAAGGTCCTTCAAAGATCGTACAAATATATTTCATTGTTCCACTGTTCTTTTTGTGTGGTCACACAACATTATAAGTTGTTTTGTTGTAACTATACGGACATTCAAAGTTAGGATTTTCTCTTTTTCTCCTCCAGTATAACCTCGACTAGTTACCAACGTTAAGAAAATATATTTCAATATATAACTAACTAAAATCATAACTTTTACATTTGTAAAAAACATTTTCAAAACATCTATGTAACCGTTTTACGATACATTATGCCTTTGAATAAAATTATATTGAAAGAAACAACGGAAATATGAACTCGTTGCCTTAAAGTTTGTAACTTAATAATGGTATCAAAAACTGTGTTCCCACAAAAGAATATCAGTATTTCGCCCTGTGTTAGCTATAGATTCATTCAAGTACATCTTTACTTTTTTCCCCCTGTAGTTCAGAAATCGTAATGTCACCAACGAAATTTGGGAAAAACGTATTAGTAGTGCCAAATCAATTGATTAAATTCTTTTTATGTACATAACATTTATACATCACTTCCTAAACAGCCATATATAAGATGACTTTTGTACAGTGTATATTTCACTTATTACTTATCTTTTATAGTCCGTACGAATTATCCTAGTTTTTAACAGTTGTATTGGTGTACTATAGAACGTCTCACGCTTAGATTGCAGCACAGGGATATGGACAATCGCTCTCTCTTTTCAACATACTGTAACTGCCGTTAACACTGTCCTTGTTTCGGCGCGCGCTGTTGCCAAAAATTCCACAATTTTCACATTGTAACTTTGATGTTAAAATTTTTGCATATTGTACAGCATCGAAATGCACATCGTGTGATATACTTGGTTCATCGTTTAATCATTCTGAGGGGATTGAAAAATTAAAAATAAAAAAAAAATATTTTGAACTTGGTACTGTTTTCACATATCCTTAAATGTATCATATCATAACTTACGCATCAAAAGAAAAATCGTATCCCTATTATATGGTGTGTAATATCATATATCCGAACGCCAAAGGAGGAATCTCAAGACTAATTTATTTTTCGTTAGCTGTACCGAAATTTTTTCCTGGCATGATGTGCGTTTTCTAACAAACTGTAACATCAAAAAGTTGGTCAGTGGGAAACCTTTTTTGTTATTGAAGTTAGTTGGGAGATGAAAGTGAGGAAGTTGTTCGTAATGAGCAAAATTAATTTTTAAAAGTAACCCCGCTGTTCTCTTGTTCATAGCTGTGACATGTATGGCATATTATTGTCATGCGCTCGCCGCGCGCTCATCCTACAAACTAGACAGTTGAGTGTCGCTCGAAGAGATATCTGGAGAAAAAAATGTTCCGTTATCTTTGATGACTATGAGGTTTTGTCTGTAAAGGTTAATAAATAAAGTACGGGCCTCCTTTAGTCAGCAGTTTTGTTCGCTCCGTGTCCTAAACTGGTTCAGGAGAGAAACTTCAATGTATCGCGGCTAAGCGATTCGCTGTGTACGGTGACCGTTTTCAATACATACATTTCGCATGTGTTATTTTTGTTAACATTTACTTGTAAGGATGACAAAAAAAAAAAAACAATAAAAGACACATAATAGGTAGTGTACGAAAACGGGAACGAAATAGTGTGTTGATGTTACTCCAGTATTTTCCACATACTATTAACGCATTATAGATGCTTTAGGAAAAACACGATGTTCCAAACGAACTACGCTCATAGGAAGAAACAACAGCAATACAGTACATCAAACTAACATACAAATTGAAACCATAAAGGAAAGGCAAACAATTATAATTCCCGTAACCAAATTCATGGCCATAATTGCTAATTTCTATTACTTGTATGCTAATTATTTTTAAAAATCCTGAACTAGAGCAAATATAAAAATAAAACATTCACTCCGTTTGGAAAGGTTTTACTATGGCGTCTAGATTTTTTCATGACAAAACTTGACCTGGTTACGGTTAGTTATTTTACTGACGAAATTTCCGTTAATAATATAATTAGCTCTAACTTTATGTTTTAGTATTGAAAAAACTACATAATATATAGTAAAACAAATGTAAACCATACTGGAAAACAGATTGTTTGATACATTCCCTTGTTTAGGCTACGCTTATAAGATAACTATCACAAAAGTAGTGGAAATGAGTGACAGTATTTAAGTTGGCATCATGGCAGTGCATTAATTTACTCTCTTTTGTGTAATAACATCCTCCTCGCCAACTTTAAATATATTCTTAGCAAACTGTAAGAGTGACATGAAAACAGACGTATTTTCCAGTTCCCACGCGACATTGATTTTGAATAGTCAATTTCATAAGCATCAACATTACCCAAATCACAGTTTTGTCTTCGAAATAATGCTACTCAAATGGAAAAAATTGTTCTTTTTGTCAGCAGTAGCTATAATGAATAAAATGTAGGGCCTATGTGATAATAATAATTTCTTTATGAAGGGTCTGTTACTATTCATCTAGATTCTAGTTAATTCATATCAGCGAAGTGTGTGAATTGTTTCATATTTTAAAGAAATATAAAATGTTATTAATAGTATAGGTTATTTAGAATCGTGATGTTATACAAATATTAATATTGATTATAAAAATGTAATATTTTATAGCTTAGAAAAATTGTGATGTAGTACGTCTTCAGAACTTCGTAACGCGGCTGCGATCTGGCAACAGCGCGCGTCATAAGCCCTGTACTGTAATCTAAGGTTGGGACGCTCTATAGTTTACATGTGTTATTTTACCTCAACCAGTTACTAACATCAGATTGTGTAAAGTTGGTAATCAGTCCCAACTTCTTGACTTATGTAACAGAAAACTGTCAGAATTAATGGCCTCTCAAATTTATGAATAGGTATTTTTTTAGCAGTTTCATTTCAGTTTGTTTGTATGCATTCTCTGATTTTCTGTGACACACCATTTGCTACAATGGCGTATGTCCAAAATACTTCTTTAGTTTGTAATATTCTGTCATATATAGGCACCACATAAAATAAGGTTTGTATAGGTGATTCGGAATAAAGTGAGCACTCAAAAAAGCCCTGATTAATTTCTATTTTCTGCCAGTTTATATCTTTCCGCGGTATGTAAACATCAACATTGCCACGTGCTTTAATTTACATAGGCTTGTACAAGGTTTACATCTACATTACACTGGGCTGAAAATGTTATCAACAATATCTACTCATTAAATACACGGGTATTGAATAAAATGTATAACCAATAGTAATCTTAGTTATAAATACCTTGAGTTAACGTCTTTTAATACTGGTTTCTGTGCATGAACTCTAATTTGTACGACCCGCACTATTGCCGTTACGTATCTCGTAAATATGTACACATGAAAATCGAATTTATAACTCAAAACCGCCACAAAAAAAAAAAAACACGCCATAATGACACACGCAATTTAAGAATTCAAACCTGTTCAGTTATACTGCCATGAACAACGACGCACTCAACAAAAACAACGTATTTTCTTAGTTTATGAAACAAAAAAAAAATTGCTGTTTCTAAATCAAGATACTCATTTTGGCGTTCGTAACACGTAACAACTTACATATTTCCAATGAGGAAACAGTCACTTCTAATACTTTTGAATGTGTTTTACCAGAAACCCATATTTATTGCACATTGACAAACACAACAACGCTCTCCTCTTGTACCGTCCGTTACCGTCATAGAACGCTTCCAAGCTAAGTGGCGAAAACCTAACTCTGATGCCACCAGTCGGTGAAATAATTAACTACATCAGTGCGCGCAGCGCTAGACGCCTTTCGTTAACGACTGTTGAATTTGAACGGCCCGGATTAAATCACTTTCTACTGGCGCCGTTTAAGTAAACTTATACAGGCTGTAAGTATGTCAATATTATCATAAATAAATATTTTATAGTATATTAAATACGAAGAGGTCGATTGCATTTGATGTTCTTTCAGTAATGTTGTATTTAAAAATAAAATACACGGAACTACGTGCGATAATTCGCTGCCAACTGTATAAGCAGTAATGTAACTGTTGTCAATGTTGAATTATATGCAGCAACGGCTAGTGATTTTTTTCAAAGGTTAAATCTTTAGTGCTCACTTTATTCCGAATGACCTATAACACCCTTTCAAAAGAAACAACTATTATTCACAAGGATTGCAGTAACAACATTCTAAAGTGTTCCCATAACCCTGACCAGCCTATAGAAAAGTGCCTCCACAAATGGGGCGAAGGGAGAAACGCTGGTGTGTGGGTTTATGTGTGTTGGGCCAGCTCCAAGTTCTTCTTCAGTTAGTAAGGAGCTGGAAGTCTTCCAGCTCTGTTCGCCTTCCTCATTCAGATCTCCTTTAGATGGCGCCAGATAACACGCGCCGACCCAATACCCTCAGTCATGAAGCCTTTCCAACACTTCTTCGTAGGTGAAAATAGACCACAATTAGTTGCCGGCACTATACTCCTGGGTGGCCACGTCTGGAGACTGTTTTCTAGTCCTTTGTAATTGCAGGGAGACTGCTCCATGTTTTATTTATAATTTAGTGCGCCCGTAACTCAAGCTTCTCTCAACCAACACCTGATATTTTAGTCTCCAAAAAGGATTTCTAACTGTTATTTATAATACATATATACAGGAATATCCAGAAACGAACGCTTAATGACACCACACGAATCCTGGGCCAAATTGGAGACAAAAATGTGAGTGACAAAATGTTGTACGACATTTTACGTTCACAGTGTGGCAACACTGCACGGTGCTCCACTTCCAAATTTTATTTTATGTATGTTCCGTCAAGTACGCGTAGAGTCATGTGTGGACTGCTCGAGATTTTAACCTGCGCATATAACATGCAGGTCAGAACAGTAGTAGTAAGATATCTGTGGAGAGCAAAACGGGACTAACTGCAGACATGGCCACATTGTGCAATAAAGTGTCATTGTACAATATTCGGCCACTAACATTTTCGTCTCGAATTCAGCCCAAGATTTGCGTGGTATGATATGCGTTTGTTTATGTACACCCCGTATTAAGGCCGTGATCTTTCATTTATTTCAAACAATTGCAAATAACTTGAATATTTTTTAACCAAATGCTCTGAAAAAATTTGATACCGTGTAAAGCCATACGATACACAATTTTGCAAAAGCGTTTTTTTTAATAATGTACCGTTTGCTAGCAAAGGATTATTTTGCTTCATTTTGGCTTATTTTGACAACAAAAACAGTGCTATTTCAGGGGCAAAAATCTAAAAATCTGTTTGTTGTATTGCAACAGAAAAATTCAGATACAAACTGTGATATATAAATGTTAAAACTGCCAGAATGAATTTTTGATACATGTATTAATTTGCATTAAAAATAGTTTCGAATCCACTGCTAAACCAAAGAGCGAGGTTTTGATATACACACATTCGGTATTCGATTAACAGGCCCTCACAGGAGACAAGTGGCAGAGGCAGACCTAACTCGCTTCCACAGCACAAAAAAAAAGTGTGGCACAAAGTACAATTTTATTTGTACTTTTACAAAAAGAATTTCCTTAGTAACTAGCCACCAAAAAATTTTATAACCATACGAACATCTATTACAAAATTTACAAGAAATTCCTGAAAAACCACGAACGCAGCAATATATTTGTACATTAACAAACAAAGTGTGTGTATATTTCTAAGCAAGTATTGTATATTTACTGTAAGCTATGTTTAAAATGTGTTGTGTTGGCACCTTGTAAGGTGCTAGTCAGATGTTTGATGAGTTGCATGCTGTGTGTGGGCGCATCATCATGGTGAAAACCAAGATGGCTGAGATGTAGCAAAGTTGCAATAAAAAGACTTTGTCAACTGGCGTACGCTGTTTCATTAAAGTATCTAACATGGTATCAGGTACGGGGTTAATTTTTTTTTTGTGTCTAGTCTCGACGTGGCGGAAATTAGTATGCTTGAATAACACTAAGGTTGTTGTTTCTACTTGACCAAGATGGATAAGTTCGCTCGACCGCCCGATCAACTTGTTGTTGAAGGAAATCTTGACCAAAACTGGACGTTTTGGAAACAAAAATGTAAACTGTATCTCCAGGTACTGAAGGTAAAGGATGACGCTGATATCCCGCGTGTGGCGATGTTGCTGAATGCGATCGGCGATAAAGGGATTGAGATATACAATTCCTTTAACCTTGCTGAGGATGAGGCACAAGTGTTTGACAGTCATTTCTCGTTTTGACAAGTACTGTTCACCACGCAAGAATCTTTTGTATCATCGTTTTCAGTTTCTGACCTTGAGGCGACCCGAAGGAATGCCTATAGAACAGTTCGTTACAGATGTAAAAAACTTGTCGCGTGTGTGTGAATTCGGTAGCCAAGAAAGTCTTTTGTGCCGTGACATTCTAGTGGCGGGAATAAACGATGCGGTAATGCAAGAGAAGCTTCTTCAAGCAGGAGATGATCTATCACTCGAGAAAGCTGTAGACGTGTGTCGTTCGTTGGAAGCTAGCCGAGTCCATTTGAAAGCAATGCAGAGTACAACAGTCGGTGCAGCATCGAGCCCAGTGACAAATGACGTGCTTGCAGTTCAATCGCCACGAGTTGACAAAACCAGTTATCCAAGGCGTGGTCAGACAAAACAAATGTGCGGGTTTTG
>PNEQ01103315.1:0-33756 GCA_003012365.1 Medauroidea extradentata | reverse complement strand
GTTGTCTGCTCGACCACACAGATATTCTTGGAGGCTAGTATGCACGTCGTTGAACCCGCGAATTTTTCAAGTCTACGCCTATAGCTGGATCCACCCCTGGACAAGATTACCCCTTCAGAAGTGAATAGCCGTACGAACGCTTCAGTTTGGTAATGAGCTTCGTTTCTCCTCACAAAATTCCCTCATGTGGGGGGGGGGGAGGGGGGCGCGGTGGTCGAGGGGTCAGACCTCTCGCCTCCCACCAAGGCGATCCGGGCTCGATTCCCAGCGGGGTCGGTCCCAGGATTTTCGCATGTGGGAACCGTGCCGGACGATGCCGTTGGTCGGCGGGTTTTCTCAGGGATCTCCTGTTTCCACTGCCGATTCATTCCTGCTCCGCTCCATACACACCTCATATCACCCCTCACCAGTACTGAAGACCTCGATGTTAAGCGCTGACCAAAATAACTCACTAACTCATTCCCTCATGTGCGCCTTTGATCGTTCGCATGTCACAGTTCCTGATTTTTTTTTTTTTTTTTTGTTATCCGATTGACGCCGCAATACGGCTTTACCACATAATATTTAGAACTCTATTCAGTCTTTACTGATATTAGGCCTAGACTAAATTTTAACATAGCGATTTGCTCTCGCTGTGGAGCATGTTTTTCTTGATGAAATCCTTAGAGTTTCCTATACAGTGCAGGAAAAAAAGGAGGGGCGGTGACCCAATGGTCAGACCATTCGCCTCCAACCAAGGTGATCCGGGTTCGAGTACCGGAGACGTCTTTTCCAGAATTTTGGCATATGTGAGAATCGTGCGCGACGATGCCGTTGGTCAGTAAGTTTTGTCGGGGATCTCCTACTTCTTCCGCTCCATATTCCGGCGCTGCTCTATACTCACCTCATGTCACCCCTCACCTCGCTCTAAAGACCTCAATGTTTAGCGGCGACCAAAGTCTCTTGCAGTATAGCAGCCACGAATAGGTAATGGATTACTTGAAGGTTAATTTTTCGCTGGTTGAATTTTGCGTGTTTGAGTCCTAGCCTATAAGCGCAGCAAGGGGATCCCGTATCGCATGTTCCACACTTCGCACACTTTGCTCAGGGCACTGCATTGGTGTGCCGACTTCTTTCCGTCGGCAGTTATGGTCTCTCTCTCTCTCTCTCTCTCTCTCTCTCTCTCTCTCTCTCTCTCTCTCTTTCAGTGGTGACACTATTTCTACATTACAAGACAATAAATATTGCGTACTTAAAGACCACTTTGACGTTTCTATATGAAAAATTTCAGCAGCCAAAACTAATTATGAAAATGCCCAGGTTAGCCATTTTCTACACACCTTTTCCTTTCCCTCGGTATACACATAAGAAACAGAAACTACCTAAATCACCTATATTGCAGGCGAGGGTCTAGATGTTTCATTTCTGTGTTATCGGAGAGAGCACTCGTAGTTTTAGGAAGTAATTATTTTGGTTAAAGTTCAGTTTAAAAACATTTACAAAACGGTAGGCGTATAATTTGAATGTATTTTCTAGATCCGTCCTTATCAAGAAAAAATGAAGGGTTTAAGAAACTGGAATGAAAAATGGAAACGTGTTGTTGGATAGGTAAGGATTTTAACGAACATAAAGACAACCATCAGTTCTTGGGTGTTGTATTAGTTAGTTACCTGCCAGGTTTTTAACACTAAATACTATTCTTTTAGAAATTCACAATTGTTTAACTACTCTCAAAAACTTTTGTAGTCTTGATGTTTATACGAGGTTTTTTTGTTTTTAAAATAATGAAATATTATCTCATTTCCTCGTGTTTATAAAGCCACGAAAATGCTATCTCAGGATAACAAGTCTCCGTAAATTTAGATAAAATATGACATGATCCAAAACGCTGTCCTAATTGTTTGCCAAATTGTGGTCGATTTTGTGTCAATCTTTAGATGTCAAAGTGGCAGACAAATGCCAGAATGCACTGTACCGCCGCACCTAGCATAAGTACTTGATGTTCGATTTTAACGGAAACTGTGTGTCCTACGTACTTGCTACAAGAGGACTTTTTTTTTTTTTTTTTTTTTTTTTGTAATCCTTGGCGTGCTCTTCAATTATTCGTCTTCAAACACCTTTATATACAGACAGCACCGAAGTTTTACGACATACCAGGGTGGTCACCCCTGTGATTTTCATAATGGCGGAAGGCGTGAACGAGCATTTGCTGTGGGATGACAGATCCCGATAACATAAAACAATGTTCTGGATTTTGTCCTTTTATTTCACGTGTTTTCCGATTTGTTTTTCGGAAAACACTGTTTCAAATTAAATTTTTAAGGGCTTATGGCTCCCTTCATATTCAATTTTTTTGCGATACGTGTTCTACATGTTTTCTTCATCATTTTTCGTAACGTTTCATATGCCAAAGTTTGTCTGTCGAATTTAGATACATCCTGCATAACCTGTTGGTTTCGAAGTATAGCGACGACTAATTGAAAACTTATTTCACCTATTTTCACCTCCTTCGACCCGCTTAGGTGTCAAATTTCGAAAAATCAAGAAATTTGTGTTTAGATAGTTAATTATGACAAGCATCATTGAGCAAAATAACGTCGATTTCTAAATGTTGTATTGGATGGATGTTTATAGTCTATTGATAGTACATCGAAAACATTTTATAATTTTTTTACCCCTTTAGTGTCGAATTTGGGAAAAAAATTCTTAAAATCTATTTTAGGGTACTTATGCAAACATTATTCTGGAGCAATGAGCTTTTCAATACCTTGATCGATTGACACGGAGGGATAATCGGAAACACATTTCATGTCTTGTCACCACCTTAGGGATCGGATTTCGAAAAATCTTTAAATAATTTAGTAGACGTTTGTCCAACTGAAGCGAAAAACACGACGATAGCGTGTTGGGTTCGAACTGTATAGACGATTTATAAAAACGTGACACTCCTTTCCATCACGTAAAAATCCTTAAACATTACTTTTTCGATAATCAGTTATAAGTGAATATCAACTTTTCACTAGATACCGAGGGTTAATATAAACACGTTTAATGTATTTTCATTATATTAATGGTCGAATTTCGAAAAATCCAGAAATTGCCTGGTATGCATTTGAATGAATGTCTCATCGAATAAGAATATAACTCATTGGGTTCGAGTAATATCGACGATTCTTCGAAATATATTTAACCTCATTTTGCACCTTTAGGGGGTCGAAAATCTTTCCTATTACTTACCACCGCGCAATTTTACGTTTGTAGGTCCAGCGGTTTGGGCTGTGGTTTTGTATGCCGGTCAGTCAGTGAACCCTTTTTTTTTATGTATAACAGATTATTGCAGTGTACATGTATCTGTATTTACACATTGTAGGTCGCAACGAGAAGTAATGTCCGTCCATACAACCGTCCTATTTTCGTGTTCCTCTTGCTCTCACTTTCTTTTTCTATCCTTGAAGTCCCACCAGTGTCTCCTTACCCTCTACATGTCCTTCGCCATGTACTACAACGATAGGTCATTCGGGATAAAGTGAGCACTAAAAATTTAACCTCTGAAAAATATCACTAACCGTTACTGTTTATAATTCGACATAAACTATAGTTCCCTTACTGCTTGTATGGTTGGCAGCGAAATTACGCAATATAGTTCCGCCTATTTTCATATTTAAATTCAACAATACTGAAGCATAATCAACCGAAAGCAACGTAATCGTATTTTATATAATTAATAGACTATTTTTATCAAACTGTATCGATTCACACTGACTGCATATTTCATCATTCACGCGCAAACATCAAGTGCCGTGTCCAGAGAGGTTAGACATTATTTCCCGGCGTCAGCCGTTGTGCGCGGAAAGGTACGAATTGGCTGAAAATAGAACTTAGGTGGGGCTTTTTTTAAGTGCTCACTTTATCCCGAATCGCCTATACCTTGATTTCCTTCCTGGCCTTACGCAGAATCTCCTCGGCCGCAGTAGCTGGCACCCCTGACGTCACAATCCTAATGCATGACACCCACGTCACTTGCTACTCTGCTCGCATACTCATCGATCACTTGGCACTAGGTTGTACTCGGGACTTCAAACACCCTCAGCACGAATGATTTACTCGAGACGTCTTAGCATTGACTGTACCAAAACTGAGGCGACTCATTCTTCCAAAAGTAGTCTCTGCAGTGCTTGCCTCAAGTGCGGCGTTTCTGAGCTTCGTGTGATTAAATACTCCCACAAATTCTCTATGGATTTAACATCTGGATTCAGTGATGAAGTTAGAAGTCGTCGTGGTTCATTATACAATAACCACTCTTTAAGTTTCAAAGGCAGATGTTTAGGGCAGTCGAAAGACCTCTGCAAGAAACATATTTTGCTCGCTGTTAGATTATGGCGCAATACAGTAATATACTGACAAACTGTACCATTTGGACATACGCCATTGCGATAAATGTCGTCCCAGAAGTCTTAAGAGTGAGAATAAGAAAAACAAACAACGAAAAAAAAAAGAGAAAACAAGCCTAGTTGGCTGTATTCAACACATCCATAAACCAAAACAACAGAACATGAAATATTGTGAAATTTCGGCCTTTGGAAATCTACTGTGTTCCTTTTTTTGTCGTCATCGTTGTGTGGTCTAGTCTGTTGTCTGTGACGTCGTCGTTGTTATCCTGTCTTGTGTCTATTATTAAATTCGTCCCAGTATTGTCAGTGCTGTCTTAATTATGATGTCCTGAATTTTATAGATTATTTTGTATTTCGACTTTTATTTTAAGTTGTTTATTATGTTTTCCTTTATTTGTTGTAGACTAATTCCTTATGGGATCTTTCATATTCAGGTAGTCAGACATAAATCAAGAATAACGAGTACAGGAACCACGCCACTATTGCCAATAGTATGGGCGTAATAATACTGTGAAAGTTGTGTTAATGAACATGTTAAGTGGCGATAATTCAACAACCACTACTAATAGAACGCTGACCTTCCGGATTCAATTCAGATTCATGACGACACATATGCAGGGCATGAAATGTCCCATCCCATGCGTTGGATATATGGGGTCGCCTCTGTTATTATGCATGTATTTCTGTACATATACGCGTGTAGCAGTCCGTCCTAGTGAATAAGGAACCGCAGTGACGTAAGGAACAAAGAAGGTGCATTTGTTCGAACACGTCCAGACAAACCGTTTCTGAGATACAGACACTCAAAAGTTGGAACATTGTGGCAGTGCTGACAGTTGGCAACCCGTGTAGACTTGATTTGTAAACAGCATTATCAACAACCACTCGATTTATTATAATTTGTTAAATTGCTTATAGTACATATTATAATTTCAACATACTAATGCAGAGAAAAACTGTATAAAAGTTTCACTTTCTAGAAATTGCAAACATCGAAATACAAAACACTTGTAGAAAATCAAATACGAATAGCTTCGATTTCGGAGTTACTAATTTTTAATTAATTTACTCTGCACTGTAACGTTTTTGCTGAATTTTTATCCAGCGGTTTAAAGAAATAATAACAAATTCGGTTTCATTTTCAGAAAACTAAGTTTAAACTACCGAGATATCATGCTAAATGAGCCTACATCAGTCAGTTAAACTAAACCTGCTGGATTAAAAAAAAACAGCAAATGTTTGAACTACTAAATGCCTACTTATCATTCCCAGCAACGACAATATATAATCAAAGCAAAAATTGTGAACTATTGCATGGAACAAGTGGCTATTCCGCACGCAGATCTAATGACAAACTGTACCTCTAATTCCCGAGCATCAAGCCTGTCGTTTAACGACCTCCCCGCCAACAGTTCATTCCTAGGCATCTCCTAGGCCTAGCCCTGGCTGTCGAACACATGAAAAAATACAATCCTTATTACTTCCAAATTGAGACTTGCATTACAACCAATTGACGATCAAAAAGATAGGGCAAACACAAGTGAATCACGCAAATGTAACAACAGAATCGTTAGTGTTAATTCCAGTTATAGTGTATTGAAGAATAAATTGATAAACACCAAGCAGTTTTGATTATTTTTATTATATAACTTATAATGTCTCCTGTGTAACAGAAACAAGACTGCCCTTGACTTCATCGTCCGAACCAAGCACAAAAAGCGACGGCAGCCCTGCGACCTCGAGGGTCGACCGGCCATAAATCAGATAACGTGAATTTTTACAACTACAACGAACACGACCAAGTCTGTGTAAAATAACCATAAAAGAAGAATTTGAAATCTGGAATAGGAAAACACAATAAGATTGATTTTATATCAAACAAATTTCATAACAGAAGGAAAACATTCACACCTTAAGTTTACTGTTAGTACTATTTCACTTTAAAGCCTCGCTCTTTAGTTTTGCAGTGGTTTCGAAAATATTTTTAACGCAAGTTAATAAATATATCATAAATTCATTTTTACAGTTTTAACACATCGTTTGTATCTGAATTTTTCTGTTGCAATACACCAAGTGGATTTTTAGATTTCCTCCCCAGAAATATCACATATTTTTTTGGCAAAATGAAGCAAAATATTTTATTTTGCTAGTAAACGGTACAGTATTAAAAAACGCTCTGGCAAAATTGTGTCGTTCGACTGTACACAGTCTCAAATTTTTTCAAAGCATTTGGTTTAAAAAAAAGTACGAGTTATTTGCAATTGTTTGAAATAAATGTTAGATCATAGCTTTAAAGATTAATTGTATTCAGTGCTAGTTCTGATCAGAAAAAAGAATTTGGGGGGGGGGGGAACCTTGAGCCTGATTTTCTAGTTACAAGGTAAAATGATATTACATGTAACTAATTAGTAAAGTATATACGTAAAATTTATATTGCTTCAAATATCAGCTGTGCTGTGCAGAATTATCCTAAATTGTGTATAATCTATTTGGAGGCCGAAAAAATTCGCGGGTTCACTGACCTCTAGGCTAGCTTCCTAGAATATATACGCAAACAGTAGCTGTACATGTGCTGCTCGCTGACACAGTCAAATGGGCCTGTGTTCAGTTACAGTTTTATTTTTAGCTCGTCTACTTCTAGGAAGTGTCCAGTAAGTCAACAGCCAATTGTAAACGTAGTACAGACGTATAGTCGCTGGAACTCTAGCTTGTGCCTAAGAGAATACGCGAATTTTTCAGGTCTCTATTTAAAAGAGATGAGCGAGAGGTTTGTGCTATAAATAGGGACAGGAAAATGTCGCGGATTCAATGACCTCCATGTTAGAATGCATTGTCCTGTGCATACTGAAGCCGCGACAATTTGTCCACTAGCTGCTACTCAGTGGAACAACAGACTATGAACGAATAGACGGGACTTGAATATTCATAGTTAAATGGATTCTAGCCTGCAGGTCATTGAATTCGCGAAATTTTCCAGTCCCTAGCTATAAATAACATTATTGTTCATGTGAGCCAAACAGTTCGTGTTAAATATGCTGGAATGTTTTAATAAGAAGATTAAAGTGAAGGGAAAGTATTTATAAACATGAGTGTGTTATCTTGAAAAAGTTGTGCGCGAGACATGACTTCATAATAGTTACTAACTGTACTGCTCGACAAAGTTAATTAACGAACTATGAATATTGATTGCTGCAGTATAATAATTTTTTATGGTATTAAATGATAAGTTTTATTTGTATCGAAATCTAAAATATAAATTTGTACATGGTTTTGCAGCAGAATGTTGACAAACTTAACTATGTCCGTGTTCGAAATGGCTTTTTGCTAGTTTTGTGATTTTGAATGGTTCAATTCGGACAACCCCGTTTGTGTGTGTCTGTTGCGTTCAAAATGCAAATCTTAAATGGACATAATACGTCATAAATTTTACATACAAATCATGTGATTGTTTTGTTCACTAAAATTGCTGATTGGGACACGTCTAATGTTTCATCTTAATAACAAAGGCTATTTACACTTGGTGACAGTTGCGTGGCAGGTAAAACTACAAACCATTTACTGGCGGAACACAAGGTGACAACACTGTAAAACTAAATATTGTTGGTGTATAATATGTTTATATGTATAAAATTTTTGACAGCACTTAAAATTTAAGTAGTAAAATTATTAACTATATGTCGAAAGGTAATTAATCATATTGAAGTTAAGTCAACCTTAACCGTTTTTAAACTATTGGGACGATCTTACTTTCTACCATAATAATTTTCCAGGTTGAACATGCGTAATTAATTGGCGATTACAGCTTCCTCGCTTCTCATGCAGTGCTGATCATCTCCGTGTCAAATTAAGTTCAGGAAATATATGGTGTATCATTTAGATTTTTTTCTTTTGGTATAATATGTGTGCAGCTGACAAGCATTTTAACGTAGGCATAGGAGTTTTTTTTTTTTTTTCGCCGATTTAGAATTATCAATGTTACTGCACTGTTGTGTATTTGTATTGTAATAAAATTATTTTCGAAATGTCCACACGCATAATTATGAACTTTTCAGTATTATTGAAACGATAATATTTAGAAATGCTGAATATATTTGTTTGAATTATGTAACATTAAAATGGCAGAGATTCGTACTTGGGCAGGTTTCGATAAGAGGGGTCTAAACTCCTAACTTAATTTATTTATATGTTGGTTATATTTTCATTGCATAAATTACAAACGGAAGCAGCTTAATAAGATAAAATTAAATTAGGACCTCGCGCAACGCAGACGTGCGCCTGACCGACTACGTTACGGGGCCGGTTCGCTAATCTTATGAAGTGCATGCGTATCGTTATGTTCATGTGTTGCCTGAATTTATAGATTGCTAGTAAAAGTTATAGATCTTAGATTATTATAGGTATAGGATTATGATGTAATTATGTTGTCCATTTCATAATACCCTCTTAAATTTTGTCACTTTTGAAGGCGTAAAATGTTTTATTTTGTACTTATTTCATCATTATGAAATACAGATATTATTGAACAAAACTTATCTAGACACCGCGTACAACATTATAAACATAACATTTGACTGACGTAGTGACCAACGTGTGAAACAGTAAGTACAATACGCTCTTGGCACAACTTAGTAAGCGAAGAGGAATTAAGTGGACAATACCAAGCGAATTTGTTCATACACATTATTAAATTATGAACAGTATGATTTATTGTATCTGAATGGCTTAGGTGGAATAGGCTACATAAAAATAACACAACGTTGTGTCATAATTTAGCTGTCGTTCTTGAAATGAACTACGCAAGAATATATTGAGATTTACTTCTTTCAAGAACCAATTATGCTGTTATATAGTGGATTTTTGTATGTTTATAGTGTGGTGTAGCATACGCTGTTTAGTGTGGCTATCTTTGCATTCCCTTTCGGTATACATAATGTACATAAAAGTGTGTCACAAACTTTGTTAGGTTATTCCTGTTTTAAAGTCGGGTAAATTTATGTGATGCTACCACGGTCGTAGAAGTACAGGTCTGGACACTCGCCTATCTACCAATGTATTTTGCTTGACCCCCTTGTTTGGCTGTAGTTAAAGTTAACGAGAATGTTGTACTTTTTGTCGCTGTAATAATGTGTCGGACTCAAACTCCGCCCACTTTTTTCCATTGCTAACATTATAAAGCAAATAAAGATTGCTGGAGCCATGATTTAAAACTGTGAGTGAAGGAAGTATTTCGTAGATTGATAAAAATACGTTTTGATATATTGGTGAACTACAGCCAATCAACAAGGGGGTCAAGTTTCCAGGCGAGTGTCCAGACCTGTTTCTAGCCTGGTGCAATTATTGTTAAGGGCCAAATTGAGGCACAAGAGCACTACATTTCCAAATTTTTGTAATTAGTTTTACTATGGCCTTATCAAAAAATCAGTGCATCTTATGTTGTAAAGAATACTACTTACAATGTCAGAATTTCACTGCTTTTATTAAATTGGAGCAATGGCGGACAACTGGAAATAAAACGGCTTTGTCGCCCGTCTCAGCTTCGAGAATACCAAAGCAGTGTTAACAACGTAATAATTTGTATATTCGTAAGCATACTTTACGTCATTATACACCCCAATTTTTGATAAAAACCTCTCTAATGGTGTTAAATTATACAAAAATGTTGTAACATGTATTGACTTCGTACGCCAATGACCTTTAAGGAGCTCGCCTATATGCCAGAAATTGCGTTGCAGTGGTTTATAAATCCGGCTTTTCATTCGAAGCTACTAAATGAGCGCCTAACGTGTTAATTTACAGAAAGAAGAATTCCAATTTCAATTCAATTTTAATGCAGAGACAAATGAGTACATCATTTGTGATACAATCGTCAGCAATATTACATAACAAAATGTATTTTCAAGTCATACAATAAACAACAATATTTATCTCATAAAGTCACTAATCTTATAAATACAATACATTTCAGACGGCGATTGTATCGTAGTTTCATGACATAGTGACTATTATTAACGCGATTTTGGAGCCACACACAACAGCAAAAAAACAGTTTTTAGACTGCCGCAGCTAAGAACGTATTTCTCTGATAGAGGCCAGCATTGGACTGTGATACACACTCTTCAGGAGTAAAATAATGTGGTCACCATTTAAAGTGTAATAGAAAAAATTCGAATTACGAAAACATCACATTCTAAACGAGGTCTCCGCTTGTGGAGGCGATACTGTTGTTGACTCGCGAACCAGTGTCGCCCTTAGCGCTTTCCCATTCCCGTGCTTCGACAAGGACAAGAAGCTTGGAGTAAGAGGGTCCCTTAAAGGGTATAATTGTGGTAGTGGAGTTTGGGTGGTTGTTTACAGTTGATGTCTTTAGTGCTGATGTGATGGGATGGAAACGATCGTATGTTGAGCAGCGACTAAGTGGTGTAGTGGGTGAAATAAACGTATATGTTGTGCGAGATTAGACGTTCCGGTCAGTCTTCTGTCTTTTAGATTAAATGAATAGGTGGAATTAAATGTAAAATAAGAAGACTAATAGATACACATAAAATTACAAAAAATTCCAGTTTGACTTTAGTCAGGGGGGTACTAAGTACCCATGCTCCCCCCCCCCCTAATTCCGACGTCTCTGATTATAATTCAAATCATTGTCAAACATTCGGTTTACAACATCGACGAGATGACAGAACCAGTAGCAATAATCGACTCTGTTCGCGTAGTCGGGAGGTTAAAATTGTTTCACAATATTAACTCGATACGTGAGCATCTTTAATAATAATTTTATTTTTTTTTTAAGTTTGTTCATGAGAACTCTTATTTCCTGCGACAGATTACGCAACAACTGTTTTGTTTTTGCGAGGCTAGCAATGTGTTTCTCAGTTATTGCATCGTTGCTTCTGACGGTTTTAGCCTCTTACATGCTGTACTTCCAAAATGGTTCATGTCGTTTCCAGTGTCTTTGCCAAATCATGATAATAATACTTCGCAAGCAATTTATAGCTCTCAACCTGTGTAGAGGTTGCAGTTTGGCGCAGTGGCTCGCCTCCCACCAAGACGATCTTGGTTCTTTTTCCGGGTATGTAAAGTGCGTAGCAATGCCTGGCGGTAATTTTCTCTGCATTTGCTATGGTAATATTAACGAAATATTTGGCGAAAATTCTCTTCTATAGTTACTTTTTCCCTCCTAATAACCATCCTTTTTTTTTTGTTATCTCCATGAACAGCGAGGTAGTGCAGTGGCAAAGACATGATTTCGGATTTCAGTAGTTTTGCAAAATAACTTCAGGCGAATAATGTGAAAGTTCCGTGATTTAGGCATTGGCCGCTGCTACCCTATTGCTTTGATTCTTATAGCCAATGGTTTCGCCCTTATTGACTGCTCTCAAATAGTAGCGCTCCTACCTACTGATGAGACGTCAAACCCTGCTACTTAGGCCTACCGATCTCCATTAACACGTTCAAATTAATCATCTATATGTTACGTGCGCCCAGATGATTTCCTATTTAATGCATGCATGAAATCATCGTTACACAGTTTCCTTTGGTCAATTTTTAAATACAATCAATCTTCGATGATATTTGCAAAAGTAGACTTTTGCATAAAATCACAAAACCCACAGTGAAAATTTATATTATTGATAGATAAGCTAATATTAATCATTTTCATTCGATACAGTGAACCATAAATACTGAAGTTTTTGTTGTCCGTAGAAAATGATCTCTTTTACAATGTTTCATACTCACTCACTCACTCACTCACTCACTCACTCACTCACTCACTCACTCACTTAATTACTTACGTAGTGTTACGGAACAACACCGACAAACTCCGGCAGGTGATTCCTTATGAAAAAACAAGCACAAATTATATTTTGCATTATTCGCCTGAACTTAATATTAAGGGAGTAATGAGTCTTTTAATTTCAAAATTTGTAATAGTATTTCCTCAAAATATCGGAAACCATATTACATAAAAAAAACTATATTTTCAGCATTGCTTAGTGCTGTTGGGACCTTCAAAACCAACAACGTGATACTTTCAACTCTTTGGGAAGTAATAGGGGTGGCTACCCTCTAATTGCATACAAATTTTTTACCGTGCAGGATTTTCGAACTTTTGAAGGTGGTTTATTGAGAAATGAGACCTGTGTAACAAAAAAGGTCATCTTGTTGCAACTGTCTCGGACATACCGTTTATGCTCAAAACACATTTGAATAATTCGCGCAGACATACAGAGCCTAGAGAAAATGCAATCTAGCGAACATCCGTGTGCAAGTGTTGAGCGTACAGACAAGGGGGGGGGGGGCATTCTTTCTAAAACAAGTACAATACTATTAGAGACGCAGATCAGTTTGTTGCTAGTATTCTGCGTACATATCGTAGCAGTTGTGAACGAAAATGGTAGGTCCGAGGCAGCTGAAACATGTGTAAATAGTATTGTGTTCGTCATGCTGATAATAAACCAAACACTTTAAAAAGAAAAGTAATTAAATAGTACAATGTATGTATCAATGTTGTTTCTCCAAAGAATGGCAGCTACAACCACCACGGCGGTCTAGTGGTCACGATGCTTGTCTCCCTACAAGGCGATACGGTTTTGATTACCGCCGGGGATCACGCCAATTTTCACATGTAGTAATCGTGCCGGTACGATGACGTTGGCTGATGGCTTTTATCGTGGATCTTCCATTTTGTTTACCCTCCATTCCCAGAACAACTCCATGTTTACACTATGTCGCCCCTCTTATACGAGCCGTCCGAATGTAGGGCCCTATAAACACTAGGTATACTCGTCCACCATTTTTGGTCGTACCGCAGCTAGCTCAGGCGACAACACTCTTCGAGCGCTCAAGAAACGTTCGAACTAATCTCGTCATTACTCGAAAATCATTTATTCAAACGACTTAAAAATGTCTACAATATAATTATGGACTATCCTGCCAGTGATGGTACCTGCAATTTTTCCTTACGTTAGAAATTTAATTTTTTAAAAAAGTATTTAAACAATGTCCGGCGCACTGTTTACAGAAAGGTGCAGGGCAAAATGTAGTAAGCGACAAACTTTTTTGGGGGAGGAGTTTACCAGTGAACGAAAGAAAGTTAATACTATAAATTTAATTTATATGCCCTATTCGAAGAGTTCCGCGACACGCTGTTATTTTTACGGCAGGTAGAACACAGAACATTCTCGCCGCATGCACTGCAGATCAGATTCCAGATTCTCCTGACTCACTCTACCATCGCTTATTGTTGACACAGTGCGGACGAGTGGAAGGTGTACTTCCCAAAAAGTCGATCAAGTTACAGTACTAATTTTCCTGTCTCAGCCGTGTCTAAAATAGTATTGTGAGTAGTTTAGTGGCTTTGCCTTGCTTGCAGACATTGGTCTGAGTCCGGCAACAAATTGTACAAATAGCCTAGCATGGCTGCGGGCTTTCGTTATTTAAATTCCCGCCTGATAGCACACGAAATTCTATGGTTGCAAAATTGCAGACGCGTTACTGACAGTGAGTATTTCGAAACTCAGTACTTTCAGAATAAAATTTTTTTTATTTCGGATACATTAATTTAGTGTGTAGGTTGTCATTAATTCGCAAAAAACGACGTTTGATATTAAAACTCGCGTATGATCTCTGTACAATGGTGGTGAACAGGGCACAAAAATTGAAATGCTCAAAGAGGGATATACGTATTGTTGTTCTGGTTTTCATCTTTGAGGGAGTTCACAGAAAAATTAAATGGTTTTAAAAATATATGTTTATACGTGGGGTGGTTTGTTTTATAGACATATGTTGCAACTATTTTTTACTGTGATGAAATTTTGTCACTTTAATAGTTTTTTTATAATAGCATGTTTCATAAGTCCAAATTCGCGTACAACGGTTTTATGCAATATAGGACAACCATTCAACTTACTCGAAACGAAAAAATTCACACTGAAGAACAGGGCCATGAACTATGACATGACATGTATGAAAACCACACTGATTATTTTTTTTTTTTAATTTCTTAAATGTTTTTAAAAAATTAGAAATTTTTTATTTCAAATTTATTATTTATTAATACAAAATAAGTCAAATGGTTTGTGAACGTGTATTTTCGTAGCTTGTGACACTTTTCTTCAGTGAGATTTTCTTCATTTCGATAAGTAAGTTGGTTTTCCTTTATTGCATAAAACCGTTTTATGCAAATTTTGACTTTAATATGCTATAATACAAAAATTATAAAAGCTAAAAAAAATTTTTTTACAGTAAACAATAGCCTACAAAACAAACAATATCTCGTGCAAATATAAACATTAAAAAAATTATTTTACCCCTTCTGTATTTGCGCTCCTGGTTTGAAATGATTGTTTAAGTAAAGTATTTAAAGAATAACGTAGGGCCTACAATTGAGCAATTGAGTATGTTGCCTGAATAACTTAACCGCAACTAAATAAATTTGATTTTTTAATGTGACATGTCTTACA
This sequence comes from Medauroidea extradentata, assembly GCA_003012365.1. Taxonomy (NCBI): domain Eukaryota; kingdom Metazoa; phylum Arthropoda; class Insecta; order Phasmatodea; family Phasmatidae; genus Medauroidea; species Medauroidea extradentata. The sequence goes on along the minus strand of PNEQ01103315.1, from coordinate 18,923 downwards.
GAAAGAACAGAAAATTCTTACTGCGTAATAATGCCAATTTTATAGGAAAAAAAATTAAGGTAAAGAGCAAGTACCTGTTCTAAATTGCTGAAAGTAAAAAAAAAATTAAACACTTTTTTTGCTAGTAGCAGAATTTGTTGAATTGCGAAGGAAAATGGCATTTCATCCACAAAATGAAGAAAGATGTATTTTTTTTTTCTTTTTTTCAAAATGTGGAGTATTCCTTTTAAAAGACTTGCAGGCCTTGCAAGCAACAATAAAACACGTAAATAAAATAGAATCGACAAGTCGAACCTAGTCATAAATTAACTTTTCCAATATGAATTTCGCGTACCTTTCGATCAAATGTATTATCAGTATGTAACATTATCCTTGGGAAAAGTTTTTAAAATAAATAAAAAAGACAAGCTATAGAAGAAAGCTTATTAAAGCTTGTGTTTTTTTTTAAATAGGCTTATATAGTGTTTTGAAACGTAATATTTTGGACACGGTAACGTTCGACACTGCACGATAAAATAATTTAACTAGTTCGAATACATATGTAAATAGATATTACTTAGTATCGGTGTAAATTGTGTCACTAGTTCTCAATATGATATAAAAAAATGTGAATCATCGCCTAAAAACTCAATTTAATATACTATGCAATACATAAAATATAGAAATGTATTCTAAAGAAAGAAAAACAGTTAATCGTTTATCTATGTCTGCCTGTTATGTATAAGGTTTTGGGGAAACATTGCTTATGTCCTAATTAAAAAAAAAATTTCCATATGTTGATTCGTAGCAGTTTCGGTAAAACAAAACATTCACAGATTTTTTTCTGGGTTAAAAGAAAAAATGTATTTGCAGAGCAAAAAACTATTGTAGATAAAAGTAAGCATGCAAAGAACAGTTTTCAACTATGTGACATTGTATAGGTCACAATAAATTATTATAAAATACTAGACATTTTGTACGTGTAATTGGTCTGTAATTTGTAAAGAAACTAGTGAATTGTAAAAATGTAGCTCATTGAATTTCATACTGTAGAGCTAAATTTGTTGTGATCATTAGTATTGCATACATTGAACACAAAATCACAGAAAAAAAAATCTTATATTTGTTGAGTTACATAAGAAGTGTCCTAGCCCTGGTTTACAGTTTTAAACATCGTGACATGTTGTACTGTTGTAAATGGCAATTTACCATGTTATGTCCGACCATTGTCTTAATTTACGTTCGTGTTTGTAGTGTCTTTGTAAACAAAACATATTTTCTGTACAGTGTTAATTTCAAGTAGTGCAGTTCAATTAAACGTTTTAAAAGTACGTCTTGTTTCGAACTCAGTTTACCATATTTTCCATATAGAAAAGAAACATGTCATGCATTTTATTTTGGTGGTAAATTCATAGAGTGAAATCTATGTGAACATAACAGCTGTTTTGTTGTTAATTACAATTACTTTTAGTATATGAGTTGCAGAACAAATCTAAAACATGCAGTACAATTCGTCAGTTTATGATATACTTTGAGTAACCAATCTTCCAGCAAAAACTCACAAATTGTAAATTTATGTTGTTAATTTACAATTTATGTTTACAAAAAAATTAAAAGTGCTTGTAACAAATGTAGATTTAATATCACCATTATCAGTGGTATGTGGATGAAGCAAGGGTGAACCTATAGTCGGGTCACTGATCTAGAACGCGCGCGTCTGAAATGTTTTTTGTCTTCTACCTGCCGCCAAAATAAGTGGGTGTCGCGGAACTCTTTAAGTGGGACATAGAAATTAAATTTAGAGTATTATCTTTCTTTCGGTCACCGGTACCCCCCTTCTCTTTACAATAACAAAAAAGTTTGTCGTTTACTACATTTTGTCCTGCACTTTTCTGTAAACAGTGCGCCGGACATTGTTTAAATAGTTTTTAAACAATTAAATTATTTACGTAAGCAAACGTAATGGCTACCATCATTGGCAGGTCAGCCTATACTTGTATTTTAAAAATTTTGACGTCATTTGGTTCAGTGGTTTTTGATTAATGACGAGTTTAGTTTGAATGTTTCCTGCGCGCTCGGAGCATGTACTCGCCGGGCTAGCTGCGGACCGACCAAAAATGGCGGACGAGCATACCCAGTCTTTATAGTGCCTCATCCGAATCTATTAATTCATTCTGTCAGTATTCCTACAAGAAATCCTTTATGCTTGTTGCTTATTCTAAAGTGATAAAAACACTTTTACGTTGGTTGTTTTTTGTGGATGTGAATGTCTTTATAGGTTTAATTTCAATACTGTGTGCTGTACAGTGGCGTGCATTGCTATCACGTAATACTTTTTTTTTTTTTTTTTAATGCATGTCACCCACGACTGCAACCCGCACAACTACTTCTGCATGTGTATTGCAAGTAGCCTGCACGGCTCGACACTTTCGGTCTGTTACGCATGCATGCTACTTCTTTAAAGAGTTTGGCGGAAACTGTTTATTTCGACAAGACTGAACTGTTTTTGTGTTTGCAATTACACCCATGTTGCAAATTAAAAGAATATCATGACGTACGACATTTTCAAAAGTGTGACATGCTCGATTTACTGCTGCATTGTGTGGGGTTCCTAAACGTTTATGCAAATCAATTACTTTTAAAATCCTGACTATCGGGAGATGGCATGCTTTAGAGAAACCTTACGGTAATAGCAATGTGTTGCACAAAACATGTGTTTTTTTCTAGAGAATTAGATTACATAATTTTTCTTCCATTCTGAAATCATGCCGAGGTTTTACTTCCTCGCCGATTTTTTTTTCTTTTTTTTCGTACATGCCGACCTTTGCGTAACTGAATTTGTGTGGGGCATCCAGATGTTTCGTGGCTTCTAACGTCGCGTAGACCGGAGCGATCGTGTTGCGAAAGCTGCTGAGTGAAGGACTTGTTACATTCACTGGAGTTTATCCCGTCTCCTAACAAAACATTTCGAAATTGAAGTCCGCCTGACAGCGCCATATCGATCGTTTTTGTTACATCTCGTGTTTTCACGTAGGTGTTGCGAGACCGTTACACGGACAGCGCAATGGCGGATCTAGTTTGGAGTGGGGGTGGCAAGAGAGGCGATGTGCCAGGGGTGGCCTATCAAAGGGGCGGCAGTCTTACCTCATCCTATTTTAGGAAATTAGGACACGAAAGAAAATTCAACCTTGAAACTAATTCGATTAGTAATGAAAGTGTAATAAATTTTTGGCCGAGCAAAAAAAAACATTAAAGTTACTATGTAATTGAAAGCTAGAGTGTCTGTTTATGTTGTATTGATATAAACATTTTCATGTGTTTGTCAACGCCAGCAAATTAAACTGAACAGACGAGTTTATAATATAATTTTAAAGAACACTTTCTTGTGTATCTGAATAAATACGTTTGTAATTGGTAAACTAAACTAATTTTACATTAGTATTAACAATTTTTTGCCCAATATTGTATTTGTTGTTAAATAAAATTGGGGAAAACAAAATGGTGGGAACTTCTCCCTTTTTTGTACATAATTGCTTGAATTCAGTACCGAGACAGCGTACAGCGACTATAAGTGATGTATTATATCGAAATGTAGCAGAACGTGAGACGCTGAAGGAAGTTTCTAGATGGCCGTCTCTCCCTGTCGTACAACGGCGGCCGGCCTCCTGGTACAAGGTTATTGGTGGATGGGGATGTTGGGAGGGGCGGGGAATGATGGTGCTCTGGGAAGGACGGCGGAGAGAATTTCAGCGTGCTTTCCGAGCCACTTCTTCCTCCCCTCGAGGCAGAACAAATAGCGGATGCTGAAGTGCGTGGAAGTTGACCGTGGCGCTGAGATGCCGTCGTCGGCGAGGGGTAGGGTGGTAGGCGGGCTCAGTGGCGGAAGGAAGCTCTTGAAGCCGGCGCGTCGTCCATCACAACCTGTCTCTGGCGGCACGTAGATGCTTCCGGCCCCTAGGTGCGACGACAGAACCCATTCCATATGTTGTCTCGAGCACGCGAAGAACGTATCTTGCCCCCTTACCTCCAGAATCCTCTTTTCCCGCTCGGCACAGATGCCATGCTGGGTGCTGTACTCCAGTCCACGGCAAATCATTTTACACTTGGGCTGTATTCAGTTGCTCACCCAGATATCACTACATTTAAATCTGACGGCCATTTTGCTATCCCGCGTTTTTTTTGTTTGTTTTTACACGTGTACCGGGGCAAGTTTTGTTTGAAAAATACAGCAGCCTGAACCTAACTTCATTCGACGACCTATATATTTACACTACACATTAGAATTTAACATACACTTATGTCTCAATTTTGTATACTTATATATATATATATACATATATATATATATATATATATATATTTATATAAACTCGACTTAACAACAGTTGTCTACACATCGCCACGCACGAACTACAGCTACTCCAGACTTCGTGCATTTGACATGAAATATTGTATGGGAGTTATATAACGCCATTTGACTGATGCACCTGCAGCTGTCCCAACGGAATTTCGAATGTTAGCGTTGTACGCATTGTGATACGGAATTTAGCATTTGCATGCTGTTCATGGCAATATGAACATTTTTTTTTTCTGGACTAACCCACACGGTTGTTGAACATAGGTATAAGATGTAAGAAATTATTTTTATTACTATTGTGCGTTCCCAAGGTACTTATTTACGTAAAGTACACACAAATTTCAGAGAAGAACTTCCAAGTACTTTCAAAATATCACGCACATGGTAAATACTGCTGTATTTCAAAGACCACCAACATTGCTAATTACGCACAGCTAGATTACAAAATATAGTACTCAGATTGATACGAAAATAATGGATTATATTATGTACTTTGCTACAGATTTTCCACATAGGAAAAAAAATAGGATCACAGCTTCAAATCCCGTATTTTTAAGCGGTACAACGGAAACATTTCGCCAGTTCAGCGCCTTGCGTGTAGAATCGATTAGGTACAATGCACGCGAGTCTTTGTAGCCCTTACCACTCTTTCCCTTCTGGGCGTACAACGCGCGCAACAGCTTCAGGCAAACCCTTGAAAGCAGTGGCGAAGTATTAGTTTTGGCCAATTTATACAGGATGTTCCAAAATGACCTTTACATCTTTGACTGCTAATATCAAAAAAGTAAAAAAGATAGAAAGATGCGGTTTGCGCCACAATATTCATACACGCCTGAAATTTTAGTACTTATTTAGCAAAGTTCAATGTGAGCACCATCCGTAGCACGCAGAATATCTAAGCGATATTCCAGTTCCGGCCTAGCAAGTCTGCGTTAATCTGTTCAGTTGCTGCTGTTATGCGTACTCGCAGTTCCCGCAGGTCCCGCACTGGAGTGTGGAAGACCACATCCTTCACAAAGCCCCATAAGAAAAAATCTAGAGGGGTGATATCTGGAGACCTTGGGGGCCAGGGAATGGGTCCTCCTCTACCAACCCAGCGACCTGGAAATTTGTTGTCCAAAGCAGCCCTAACGACCAAGCCCCAGTGAGGAGGAGCACCATCCTGCTGCAGCACGATGTCAGGTTGCAGATCTTCGATCTGTGGAAATGCAAACTGTTCCAACATGTCCAGGTAAACAGCCGAGGTTATTGAGGCTTCTGCAAAGAAAAAGGGCCCTATCGCACGATCATGTAACAGACCACACCAGATGTTCACCTTCGGACTGTTTTGTACAGTTTCTATGCTAAAGTGGGGGTTCTCAGAGCCCTATATGCTCACATTTTGGCGGTTTACCTTCCCGGACACATGAAAACATGCTTTGTCCGTGAACATAACTTTTTTCAGAAAGTCTGGGTCGTCATCAATGCGACTCAGAATGTCAACTGCAAATGATTTGCGTTTTGGCCGGTCATCAGGTTGAAGTGCATGCAGCAGTTGCACCGTGGTTGTTGGTAGCTGCAACTGTCGAGAAGCACAACGGATTGATTTGGAGGGACTCCGGATGAATGCCTGTTGCACCCGTTCCACATCTGCATCACTGGTGCTTGGTCATCCTGAACTCGTCCTCTTCAAGACACTTTTAGTTTCCTTGAACCTCCTGTACCACGTTCTGATAATCAGACGTGATGGTGGCGTGTCTCTGTAATGTGTCCGGAACTTCCGCTGGACTTGAGTGTCGGATCTGGTTTCTATAAACCACTGCCATCTGCTGGGTGGTGGCCATTTTGGTCAGTGACTAACCTGCACAAACAAACACTAATTGAAACTTCAGGCGTGTGTGGACATTGTGGTGCAAACCGCACCTGTATATCTTTTTTAGTTTTTTTTTATATTAGCAGTCAAAGTTGTAAAGATCATCCTGTATATTTTCGCTGATTTTGTCTTGTGACTAATAAACATTGTTTTGTTTTTGTTTGTTCTCAATGTCCTTTGAGACTGCAATAAAGTAGGAAGAATCAAATTACCTCAGAAGCTTCTCTGTTGAAATAACAGTCCGATGAAACAAAGTGTTCTGCATCGCATTTTTCGGCACATAATCAGTTAGTTGTTACTTTATTTGCATTTTCGCATGTGGGAATTGTGCCGGACGATGCCGTTGATCGGTGGGGTTTCTCAGAGATCTCCTGTTTCCGTCACCCCTTCTTTCCTGCGCCGCTCCATACTCATCATGCCACTCTTTACCAACGCTTAAGACCTAGATGTTGAGTTCTGATCAAAATCTCTCTCTAACACACACTTCAGATGCATATTTCTTAAAGGTTAAAACCAAAACACAGTAATGTTCTTTTTATAGGGGCCAGCCTATGTTTGCTTCGGGTTAGAAATCCGCGTTTATTTTTTAAACTATTTTACACGTACAATGTTCTTATGTACGAAAAGAAAATGTGTTTCGGAGAAGAACGTTAAAAAATCACCCGCAATTGAAATACTACTTCCGATCCCATCAAAATGTAGTGCAGAGATGAATACGAAACTAGTCAAGGCAGTATTCGAACCAGGAAAAGGAAAAGGGAGTCGCTTGTGAAGTATATCTGAACTACTGTTATGCACAAAGGGCACTGGGGATATTGAAAGTAGAAAGTGGATTTATCCCTCCATACAATGCGATGCTTGGCACGCTCATGCCGCTAGCCTCCACAAATATTTAATTCTTAGCACTTACCTAATTATTCTAACCCTTGCTCGTAAACGTGAAATGAGAGCTTGATCTGGCGAGACGTTATGTCTCTGTTTAGTGGAACATAGGTGTAAACGTACATGAACATACAGTGAATGTAGGGGTAAATATACAAGCACGACAATTTATACGTTGACGAATTCTTCAAACATTAAATGATCCCTGAAATTTGAATTGAATTACAAAGTAAGATGTTTGAACACCGCTCTTCAAAAAGGGTAGAGAACGTGTCTTCTTGGTATGTATACGACATACGTACACAACATGGAAATAAACAGAGTAGTTGTATTTCCTTTGGACTTCTTTGTTGTTTCTATTCATTATGTTTTTTCGGCTGTTTTGGCCATTGTTTTTAGTCCTCCGCCGGTCCACTATGCAGCGCCTTTGATTGTTAAACCACAAATGAATGTTCTTACCCTACATGGGGGAGGGAAGGGGATTAATGGTGCTTCCTAACACCATGAACTGATACTGTGTGTTTGGTTTGACAGTGTCAGGTAGTAACTTGCCAAGAGTTACGTGCTCAGATACACGGGTGTGTCGACCGAGCCACAACAACGGATTACCGAAGTCGTGTTTATAGTCTGCGTGCACAGACAGGACCTCAACCCGCGTTGCTCGCTTGTTCGGCTTTAATTGGAGGGGGGGGGGGGCGGTCGCGGATCAGCTGATTGTGGGACACCCCAGCGCGGTTATCGTTTTCTTCGATCGTGTTCGACACCACGGTTCTTCTCTCCCCGGGCCTGTTTCCTAAATCTAACGCGCGTTTGTGTTCCAGTGCGCGAACACCCTCGTGGCGTTTGTCTGGTTGGATTGTAAATACCGTTGGAGACGGTGGTTGGGGGTTGGTGGACGGACGCGGAACGAGGAGAGAGGAAACTAGAGGATGAGAGAGAGATCATAGGACGAGAGAAGCGCGATGTTGACACACGAAGGAAAAAGGGGTAGAAAGAAAGGGGAAGAGAGAGAAAGATAGAGAGAGAGAGAGAGAGAGTGAGAGAGAGAGAGAGCTGTTTGACCTATTTCCTGGGCGAGAAATGGGGTCCTAGCCACAATGGAACAGTTCCAGCGCCAGGGAGCATAATTACATCTGGCGAGTAGCGTTGGGGGTGTCCGCATGACGTCATCGTCGGCGGCGACGAGTGACATGTCTGTTTCCCGGAGCGTGCAGGGGCAAGACTGCTGCGACGATCTCTTTCGCGTTGCGCAGTCACACTCGTATATAATATATAGAGTAAACATAGTTTGACACGGGCGACAGACACTGTCCGACGACAGTCAGCCCGACTGCAACCATGTCGGTGTACAGGATGATGAGAGGAGAACCCCATCCTTACGTGATTTTCATGTTTATGCATGTGTCGACTATTGCCAAACTCGACTTGTTTACCCTTACTACAGACATGCGACATTCGCGTTCTTATTTGGTGAGAGACATGACTCCACTGATTTGTGTACTCGAACACTATCTGTGATTTCATTGCTCACCAGTCTTTATGAGATGTCGTTTATATACTTAGCGCTGCTTTAATGCTATTTGTCTGATTTTTGAACGATTATAATGCGATTGGTCTCTACCGTGGAACTTTAAAAGCGTCGTATACAACCGGCGCATAAACATTGTTGCAGTGCGTTAAAAGAAATTTGTTTATGAAATATGCTACTAAACGTGTGTTCGATATCTCTTGTCTACGAAAATAAAAATAAAAAGTTTTAAACTGTGCTTCTGTATTTTTGTTTCTAGATCTCGTGCTTGGAAAGTTGTTTTCGGGGCACCTCAGAATGACTAAGAACGTCACATTCAGACTGCAATAACGTAAACAATACCAACTGGAATCGTAAAACAAAAATAGAGAAGCACGCGCCGGACTTAACCACACACGTTCAGTAAATAAATAAGTAGGGTCACCACTTAAGGGTGTTCAATTGCGATAAATTCATTAAACGCCGTGCAGTGTTTTGGTCGTTGGTTTTTTCCTATGAGACTTTAATAGTGTTCAAATGCAACAAAACCATACTTATATACATGTAGGAAATAGTGCTAGTTTTATTGACGATATTTATGAGTACAGTAGTTTCCTCTTAAGAAAAAAATTTAGCTCGCTTAGTTTTTCTCGTAACGATGCGTCAAAGACAAAATATTTGCACATTACACTGCCATGCAAATAGTAAAAACCACTTGACTAACTAAAACGAAATAATTCACAGTGAAATTACATGCCATGGGCTATGTAACAAAATATTAGAAAAACTTTCAACTAACTTTTTTTTTATTTTAAAAAATTGCTGAATTGGCAACTTTTTTAATGTACTTTTGCGGTTTTTAAAAAATTCAAAATATTACGTGTGGACTTCTTAATGCTTTGTTGCGTAACTCATAGAATGTTAGTTAACTGTGACTTTCCAAAAACGTGCCACTTTTCTATTCTCCATAAATTCTGAACGAAAAAATTATTTTTCGAAATAAGAAACCTGGCTATTACAGCAAGAGTCCGTTAAGCAAGTGCCCACATCCTGTATCATCCGCTTCGCTGTATTGATGCCTTATTAATATTAATACTTTCAGTGAAACAGTATTTTTACTCATGTTTCCTCAGGAAATGTGTACAGGTAGTTTTTGTCCCGAAACATTCAGCTGGAGTCTGTAATTATCATAGCGTATGTTTTCGTTCCACATAATCACCTGGCGAAGTTACAAAAGTAGTACAGTAGGCCTATTTAATATATAGGCCGAAATGTTTATACATGTATGGGGTGGTGCTGAACGGAAAATTTCAGTTTTTCTTTGAACTGAATTAGATGTTCCTTATAATTTCCCTTTTTAGGTACCTACTCTTGTAACATTGCATTATCGTTTTTCTTCAGTTTTCTTTTTAATTAGGCTATATTCAGTTCACTACTTAAATATATATTTCTTTAAAAACCTCGAGTTCTTCAGCACACTTTCCACCTAGATTTAGTCTTACCAATGTCGCATATGTTATTTCATACGAAACATATTTTTTGTAGTTATTTATATTAATCCACGTATCAAAGAACTATTAAATTTCCTCAGGTGTAACAAATAATAAGTTTTCTTTCCAATCGCTTTATCCATAGTTACGTAAAAATAACCTATCGTCGGCTATTGGTGTAGTGTACATCGGTATGTATCGAACTTTCTTTCGATTAGGTATGTTGGCAAGTTGTGTGCGAAGACTAGCAGCTCTCGTTGATCGTAAAAGTAACGTGTCGTTAGGGCTGTCAGTGTTGAGGAAATGGGAATAATTTTAATATACAATAATTATTTGACAAGCGTCAGCTTAACGGTTATGTAGGTGATTTTGGCGAAGGTGGGCGAAATCAGCCGCTAGTGTTCCGTGTTTACTGCGTACAGATATGGCGGGGTTCAGGGCGTTAATATAAAGTGATTTTTTTTGTTTCATTTTTGATTACATATCTCTTAGTAATGCATAACTTCCAAGGCACGGATATTGATTTATGATATAGATTTTGACAGTACACTTTCACACTTCACAAGGACACCGTAATTATAACGAGTTATTTTTATTTAACTTGGTTTAATTTTCCCTGACGGGCGCCAGCGCTACGTATGGGAAATATAATTTCTTGTGAGCGTTTGCATCCATTGACTTTTTAATACAAAACAAACGGAAAATGTTGCTTGTTCATGTTTGGTTTGTCTGCCATGTGAAGCTGAGGTTAAAACTGCGTGTTTTCTTGTGTGAGTTTTCCTGTAAAATCTGAATCGAGAACTGCTCTGGAAACACAAAGGGGCGGAGAAAAAAAATATTAAGTGAGCGCGTGTTTTTGACGGCTTTTACTGGTATGTTGTTATACTTAATAGTAATCGATAGACACTGTAGCCTTTATACGTTTTTTTAAAATAAGAGTAGAAAATAACAATCCATTGGAGCAAATGGTTTGAAGGGTAGTTAAAAGTTTATTTACGTTAAAAGTTTTGACAGGAATAACAAAACTTAGATTTCTTTTACAGGGTATATATGATCGAGTGGTCACGGTAAAAATAAACTCCCACGTATCGTGGCCGGCAGATAAATTCGTTACAGCCAGCCGCCTTGAAACTTTATTGCGGTGCTTTATTGGGGGACAGCCGTGTCAAAAAAAGAGACAAAGGGTAGTAGTCAGCTCGAATAATTGTGGCACCCTTCCTAAAAGAATAAATAACGAAGCGAAAGCAGAACGTATGCAGACCAAATCCCACTTGTCACCCGCAGGCAATGCTCGGGACATTTTGTTATAACCGAACAGTGAACAAACGTTTTCCACTTCATGAAATTTTTTTCTGTCCCAGCGAATTCAACGGCGTTAACATCGCGGAAAAAATGACGTGCATTACGCCATTCGTGCGAAGCCGTTGTTGCAGATAATTGTGCCGTTCTTGTGGAAATGTTGATTTTTTTGGTGTGCGAAATTGTTTGATTTGAATTCACTCTTCAGTGTACTTTTTATGTTTATGTTGTTTATCACTGACCAGAAGCATAATGCATTCCAAGAAACAAGGATTCAGCAAGTTAAGTTCCCTAAATTAATATATTGTATAATATATCCCGAGGTTTATTTAATTATTGGTTTAGAATTTTTCGTACGAGATTTTCAATAGTGGTGAAGAGAAACGTATTGAATTTTTTTTTGTACGAGATTTTAAAGAGTGGCGAAGAGAAACGTATTGAAATTCATGTAACTTATTGTTGGACCAATGGTTTTGTGTTGCACATTGCAAGTAGTATTCTCTATGTTTTAAGTTGAGTGTTTTGTTTATATGTTATGCTCCATGTTGATATAATCATGTTGTTTGGAGTTGTAGAAAAATGAAGAATAAATGTGCTGTGTGCAATAATTTATAGAATCAGCTAACTGTTCTGTCGAATAACTTCCCACAGAATCCACACTCCTGGTAAACGTATATTTTTAACAGGTTATGGGCACAGGACGTTATTGGGAAGCAAGTTATTAATTACGTTACGAACTGCTGTGTAATCCTGAAATGGCTTCATGCATTGGCGACCAGTATATTATACCGAAATTGAATGAAGACAATTATTTTCCTTGGTGCGTAAGGGCACAAACGGCACTACAACAAAAATAGTGTGTTGGGAAGAAATTGAGCCAACGCATTATCCTTTATGTTACTGATCGTGAGTGACAGCTACCTGGATGATATAGGAGAGTGCACAAGAGCAAAGGAAGCGTGGCTAGCACTAGAAGAAATACATTCAAGATATGGTCTGTTACACCAAATAATGTTTGTAAGAGAATTGGTGAACACTAGGAAAACAGTAGAAATGAGTATTCGAGAGTACATGTCTAAGATTCAAGGCTTGAACCGCAAGGTACGTAGCAGCGGAATTGTATTCACAGACCAGGTGTTAGCACTGATATTTTTGATGGGCCTACCAATGGATAAATATGAAGGGTTCGTGAGAAGTTTGGAAAGAGAAGAAGAAACTTTTAATACAAAGCTTATAACGGCGAAATTACTTATTGAAGAGAAAAGGATGAGTCGTGATACTGAGGTTGAACTGTCTGCGGCTATATTCACTAAAGGGAAACCATTGCAGTTACTAAAAAAAGAATACTCAGCAAAGAACACAAAGAACATGGAGATGTTATGAATGTGGTGAGAAGGGACACATCGCGAAAAATTGTGTGCAGTTCAAAAATGAAAACAAAGAAGAGGGGATAGTTTGGCAGATGAAAATGAAACGACAGAGACAAACAGAGCAGTGACATCTGTGGAAGAATACAGGGTACTGTGTGTAAAACAACCAACATTAAAAAACAGTGAATGGTTACTGGACTCAGGAGCATCTCATTACATTATCCCCCGTTTAGATCTAATTGAAAACATGACAGAATAAAGTGGCGTAGTTGGTATAGCAGATGGTGAACCCCTACAAATCAAGGGATGTGATACTGTATTATTACGATTGTCTGAAGAATGTGGTGGTTGGAGTATTAGATTAAGCAGTGTGCTTTATGTACCCAACGTATCAGACAATCTAATATCGGTCAGCTGTATTGAAAGACTAGGAAAATCCATTTGTTTAAAGGAGGTTGTGCAAAAATAATTGGCAAAGAAAAGAGAGAAACACTGTTCACAGCTGTCAGAGTAGGAAATCTATACAGTGTGAAAACACTGAATGTTGCAAAGAATGTTTCATTCGAAAACAGTAACGAAATTGAAGGGCATGGAAGGGCATCCAAGGCAGATGTCACCATAATATGGCATAGAAGACTAGGCCATTGTCATGAAGGCTCTATTTTGAAGATACCGGCAATAGAGTTCAAGATCCCAAGAAACGACACTGAAGTTTGTGAGAACGTATTTCCCTTCAAGGAAAGGACGTCAAGCAAATGAAACTTAAACTAACTGGAACCAGAAGTGAACATTCCAAGGGAAGTGCGCAAAAATGCTTCGACAAATGAAGATGAAGCTGATAAAACTGATAAGAAAAGTACAACTGATAACTGTTGAACGTGAAGAAGATCAAACTAATAAATCTGAAGTTACTGGCAAGGAAAGTACCACTGATAGTGTTGAAAATTAAGACCAAACTACCAACGAGACGGAAGTGAAGAAAAGTGGAGATAAATTCGATAATCGAGAACAAGTAGTAAGGAGATCGACGAGAAAGCGAACACGAATGAAACCATGTGGCTGTAGCAACCTGAAATGTGCTACAACAGATATGTTTGAACCTAAAACAGTAGGGGAAGCATTGACATGTAATGATGCAGACAAGTGGAAATTCGTAATGGAGGAAGAAATAAAAACATTACAGACAACTTTCAAATGGGAGATAGTGCGAAGGCCAAGAAATATAAATGTAATTGAATCGAAATGGGTATTCAAAATGAAGTGCAACAAACTCGGTGAAATAGAACGCTATAAGGCAAGACTGGTGGCCCAGAGTTATAACCAAATTCCTGGGATAAACTATTTCGAGACACTCAGTTCAAAGGCCAAGAAGAAAACCATTAGGGTATTGCTGGCATTGGCGGTGGAAATTGGCTGGCAGGCCAGACATTTTGATGTGACTTAATCATATCTAAAGAGCCCCCTGCAGGACGAAGTATACATAGAACAACCGGAACTATTTGCGAAAGAAGGAAATATTGCTTCGGAATTTGTGTGCATACGTACTGAGGAAAAGTATGTATGGTTTACATCAAGCAGGGAGAGATTGGAACACGTACATTAATAAGCTGATGAAAAGCTTTGGTCTCGTACAATGTGTTACTGACCCATGTGTGTATTGCAGTAAAGACTTAATGGTAAGGATATATGTGGATGACATAATAGCAGTTGGAAATGAAACAAATTTGAAACTGATTAATGACCAGTTAATAATGTCTCTAAACATTAAGGTGCTGGGTGAAGTGTCCAACCTACTGGCACTAAGGATCAAGAGACCGAATTTATACAAAAACATGATTGATCAGGAAAAGTATGCTCAAAAGGTTATTGCTGATTTCCGGATGGAAGGTGCAAAAGTAAGCTCTCTGCCCAAAAAATGCTGTACACCAATGAAGACGGATTGGGAGAATATGAAACATATTCTAAGGTATTTGAAGGGGCATCATATACAAAGTTGGTATATGAAAATAATGGGAATCAAGTGATAGTGTATGCAGAAGCAGATTGGGCGAACGACAGTAAAGATCAGAAGTCAATAAATGTATTTGTTTTCTTACTAGCTGGTGGTCCCATAATATGGCAGAGTAAGAAGCAGAAAACCATGGCATGCTCAACAGTTGAAGCAGAATACATAGCCATGTCGGAAGCTGTGAAGGAATTATTGTGGCTCGGGAATTTTCTAAAGGAAGTGGGGCAAGAGCGATTCATGCTGGGACCTTGCATCATAAATGTGGACAACCAAGGTGCAATTAGTCTGGCGGAAAATAAAGATAACGTCAGACCGCAGTAAACATATAGACGTTAGATACCATTTTCTTCGTGAATGTATGGAGAATAAAGAAGTGATGTTCAAGTATGTTGAGTCTAGCAAGAACCTAGCAGACGTCCTAACCAAACTCATCTCAGGAAGAAAATTGCAGGACACTATGTGCAGATTGGGACTCAAAAATGTGTAAAAAGTAATACCTATATCTATGTGATAATCATGGTACATGTAATGCACAACACAAGGGGAAGTGTTAGACCAGTGGTTTTGTGTTGCACATAACAAGTAGTCTCTATGTTTTAAGTTGAGCGTTTTGTTTTGTTTATATGTTATGCTCCATGTTGATATAATCATGTTGTTTGGAGTTGTAGAAAAATAAAGAATAAATGAGCTCTGTGCAATAATTTATAGAATCAGCTAACTGTTCTATCGAATAACTCTTCCCACAGGATCCACATTCCTGATAAACGTATATTTTTAACACTTATTTCATCCTTCAAAGGGCTTCGTAGCATTGCTTGATAAAAATACTGGGCGTGAAAGACCTTTACGCTTATAATTTTCAGAGGAAAGTATTTGTTCAGGGACCGAAACCTTAAAGGGTTTTCGGAATTGAAATTTTTAAAGATAACATACATCAAATAATAACCTTGAGTAGTATAATATTGCTGCCAAGAATTTTCTATTTATTGATATATAAACATTTTCTCAAATTGAGTAAGACATTGTGGCGTAGGTGAGGGGTGATATGTCTTTGGGACGGAATGAAGGGGCGGGTAAGTATAAGATCCCCGACGGCATCGTTCGGCACGATGAACAAGTGAAAATACGGGTCTACCCCGCCCGCCGAGAATCGAACCCGAATCGCCTTGTGAGGCTACTGCTCTAACCACTGCGCCAACCACCAGTCATCCTCCTTCCAACTAAAAATTGAAGCATGCGCTATGTAGTCAAATGTAGGCTTGCTCTAGTAACACCTATAATGCCAAGGGTAAATATTGCAAGGTGATGTAGGCCGTGTAAGAAGGTACAGCTTGTTCAGGAACCGGTGTGCAACTGTGTCAAGTACATTGAAAATGTTCGTGATTATCATTGGAAGTGAAGCAAAGCTGTTAGGGATGTTTCAGTGTAGACTAAATTATTTATTTCGCTGAGAAGCTTATCGAAATGGCTTAAATCATACAGTATAAAACCGTTGGACCTAAAATATGAGTCGCTTAGTGCCAACGAACTTACGTGACATTAAAAAAAACTGTATAAATACTGGCATCAATGGTTTAAGACACTTAACAACATTCCTCAGTGTCGTGTTTCTGCTTTTTTGCTTTTTTTTGTTGAGATTTTCAGAGATCATAGAGTACACACTACAAAATAGGTTAATTACTAAGGAACTAAATATTACAATTTGGCGCTTAGATTCCTTTGGCACTGAGCGTTTCATACACCATCGTGTGTTATTTTATGCCATATTGCTGTTATAATTGCTCACAATATTATGAGGGGATTATCGTACTGAAATGTATTTGTAACGGTAGTTACAGTGATTTCCAAGCAGAAAATAACGATTTGGAGAGAAACTGTGAACATTAGCCCTTAGAAAAATTGTTTTCTACATATTTTCTTTGCGGTATTTCTTGCGTTGACAAATACTGATAAGATTTTTGATTACTGCTATTCTTTATTATGAAACCAGACATGACACGCCACTTGCGTGCACCTTCGTAGTATGCAACACTTCGCACGCGCAGGAATGAAAAGCTGCGTAATACAAGGCGCTGTATTGTGTAACTTTAAAGTACAGAAAAGTTGTTGACTTTTTCGATAATTTTGTTGCTAGTATTTCCAGTCTAGAATTAAATGTTGTAGTTTAAATTTCGACATTTTGTTATATAAAAAAAACTTCGTGTACACATATACCCACATTCATACACAAAACATACACCGGCATGATCTTTGAAAGAGCTGTGCAATGGGAGTGCATGACTGGATTCAGTTTCTTGGACGTACTCCATTGCAAATTGAATGACTGTCAAAGAAAACTAAACAAATAAAAGAAAACCATAATATAAGCATGATACATACACAACAAGAAATTCCAAATTTGGAATCGGGTCAAATAGAAGCAAGGAACAACAGATAATGAATGAAAATAATAACAAATAAAATAAAAAACAAGTAACATGCGACTCAACGATGAGATGAAACAAAAAAAAAACACAGCAGATATCAGACACAAACAGAAAAATAACAAAAAGACACAACAAATAGACGAGACAAAACGCAACAGATAACAGACATATACAGAAAAGACAAACGACCCAATGAAGAGACGAAACAAAACACAGTAGTTTTCCAGACAGACACCGTTACGACGTTTCGGGAACTGGAATCTGTTCCCGTCATCAGGTAGACACACCGGGTTCAGGAACACGAGTGCGACTGATGATTTGAGCTGTAATAATACACCCGCTGGAGCCGGCCGTTAAACGATGTGTTGAGATTTAGGGCCGATATTATAAACCTCTTTCGAATGACAACCAACTGCTATCCCCATAGAGAAACCATTGGTGAGCAGTTTGTTGACATTCGAAAGCCGTTTATAGATACGACCCGTAGTCTGTCATTTAACTACAGTGCAAAGTTTTTTGAATTCTTCTACATACGAATTACTCTTAAGAATGTTTATTTGGTCGAATGGGTATATTACGTTTTCTGTATCTGCAATGTTTCTTTTCTGAGGGTAAAAAGGGGGATTTTCTCTGTAATTTTTAAACATGCGAATTCCGTTACAGAATATTTCAAACAGTAAATGAACACGCAGCATCCCTCCTATTATGTCATTTAAGGTCACCGCTGAAAGTTTGATAAGAGACGAGACTATGGAGGAATGAATGCGGTCCGAATTCAGTTGTTCTTGCGTATAGAAGTTAATGGTGTTATTCGCCGAGCGTGCCTAGATCGCCCTTACCGTCCCTGCTCATCTAGGCCTCGGACATGGAAAATATGAATTGGTGGCTAGATAGCGCTCTTAAGCCTCGCTCTTTAGTTTAGCAGTGGTTTCAAAGTATTTTATTTAACGCAAATTAATAAATGTTTCAAAAATTCATTCTGGCAGTTTTAACACGTATATAACAAGGTTTGTATCTGAATTTTTCTGTTGCAGCACACCAAACGGATTTTTAGATTTTTGCCTCTGAAATAGCACATATTTTTTGTCAAAGTAAGCCAAAATGAAGCAAAATAATTTTTTACTAGCAAACGGTACATTATTTTAAAAAACGCTCTGGCAAAATTGTGTATCGTATGACTGTACACAGTCTATAATTTTTTCAAAGCATTTGGTTATTAAAAATATTCAAGTTATTTGCAATTGTTAGAAATAAAAGAAAGCTCATGGCCTTAAAGGGGCGTCCGTAGCAAATAAATCAGCACCACTCCAGGATGATTTGTTTATTCTGATTTCTCAAAGAATAATATACCTATGACAGTACAACTTTTTTAAGCAAAGACAAAAGTCGTGTCTCTGTTGTTATAGTCGAAGTTTTGATGCTGGAATATCAGGATGATTGTTTAAAAAATGATATAATAATATAGCGCCATTTATTTATTGTACATATTCTTCTATTAAACAAATAATTTAACTATAGTAACCTAGATGCTTTCTTTGTGACTACATGTGTGTATTAAGGGCGCGGTAGACTACCTGCCGGGAAATTATTTAAGTTTTTGACGAGCAATTGTGTTGTTGTTAATTAAAGTAGACGGGTTTTATATTTTTCTACACATAATATGACTGTCATAACACATTTAGACACATACATAAAATAGCACAGTTATTAAATAAGCCCAAAAAAAATTTTTAAAGTTAGCATTTGTAAGTAT
>PNEQ01103310.1:0-30895 GCA_003012365.1 Medauroidea extradentata | reverse complement strand
GCCCTATACTCAGTGAGCAACTTGCTCATTCTCTGAGTCCATTGGGTAATAAATAAGTAAATAAATAAAAGTGTAGATTATTTATTTATATACGTACAATTACTGCCGATAGAATGCACAGAGGTAGAGTGGGTAGTGAGAGTGTACACACTCTTGAATTGAGCCGCAGACGAAATTTCCGCGTATTTTATTCTGCAATTTGGTTATCAGTAGTGGTCGTGCATCACTTGGTGGCGTATGGATTGTGATTTGCAATATTCTAATTAAAATAAATTAATGTAGAACTGAAACTACATAAGTGCTGGAGTTGTATAAAACTACAATCTAACCCAAGGTGGCATTATAAATAAATTAATAATGAAATATTTTTAAAATAAGAGTAATAAATGCGTTGATAAACTGTAACTGATGTACTTGTTTTATCAGTCAAAACTTTTATTTTATGAATATGTCGTGTAAGTCTTTCGGTAATGTTGAGAGACGAGACATGCATTGTTCTTCTTTAGTAATCATTTAAATGACTCATGACCACACCTGATTTTTTATAGGCTTGTTTACGTTCAGCCATGTTTGAATTTTGAAAGTGTGTTTGGTGATGGGTGTCGTAGGGTGATGTACTTTTTAGTTTGTTGACATGTTTTTAAATTTAATAATCAGCAAAATTATTGACTGGTTTCTGTGCTAAGCGAGTGTTTGTTTTGTGTGTTTAAAAATGGAGCGATTTTACGTGTGTGTAGGACTTTGCATAGCTGTGATGGGCGTGAACGGACAGTTTGAATGGCAACCCCGTGATGCTTTTGACGAAGTCAGAGTGAAGATGGACAAAGTCACAGCGGACAATTGCCCCATTCAACACCTTGGTGACTTATATCTGCCAGAAGACTCCGTGTCCCACCTTCCCGATATCAAAGACATCACCATAAATCCCGTGTTCCCTAACCGGACTGCCATGGTACACCTGCACAACATGGCCATGACTCGGTCGTTTTTTTGGAGTTATATTCTTCAAGCTCGCTTCATACGCCCTGCAATAAACGACACATATGACCCTGGAATGATGTACTATTTCCTCTCGACAGTGGCGGATGTTTCGGCGAACCCTTACATTAATGCTAGCGCTGTATACTTCGCACCGAACTCTTCCTACACACCATCTTACAGAGGATTTTTTAACAAAACATTGCCCTTGTTTGCGCCTCGTACATTCCGGTGAGATGTGTTGGTAGGCTAGGTTTAGTAAGCTAGGCCTTTGTCTTTAAAAGTTTTTTATTTAATTTTTCTTCTTACAATTGGGCCTCAGTCTTGTGGCAAGGATTTGCTTAACCTACCTCTTCTCAATTTTCCTACATCAACCTTTTCCTGAACTCCCTCGCTCCCGTCACCTCAACCGCATCCCTCGCCAATTCATTCCAATCCTTTATCGTTCTCACCATCATAGTATTTTTTCCTCTCTCTGTCCTCTTTCCCCACCCTTTGTATGTTCCACTCATGATCACCCCTTCCCCTGAATAAACCTCTCTGTATCTTGTCACCCAGTTGTGAGCCCATCCACCCATCCCCCTCGCCACCTTAAACATCCTTACCAGCTGCTCCACTCTTCTCCTCTCCTGCAGTGTGCCCCACCCCAGTCCTCTCACCATTACTGATGGTCTGAAATCCACCTCTCTCTCCCCCTGTGTCCTCCACTTATTTGTGACCCACCTAGCAGCCCTTCTCTGCACCTTTTCCATCTCTACCACTTCCCTTCCCACGTACGGGTCCCAGACCGCCGCCACATACTCCAAGATGGGCCTTACCATTATTTTGTATCCCTTTTCTTTCACTTTCTTGTCTGTGCCCCTTAACACCCTTCCCAGCAGGGCCAGCGCTCTTTTACCTTTACGTGTAACACACTTCACTTGCTCGCCCCATCTTAAGTCGACCTGAAGAATAACTATAAAAAATTTATATCTGTTCGCCTCTCCAATCTCCTGTCCTCCCCATCTATATGTTTTTTAAGTGACTCTTTGCTTTAGTACATACTATTTAAATTAATATTATCATTAGTAATAATATTTTGGTGTAATTTGTCAATTTTTTAAATTGATACCAATAATAGAATGTAGCACTTTAAATTGGGCAACCACTCAGTGGCGAGTTTAGTCCTTTGCCCGTTTTAACATCATCTTATTAATTAATTATTTCTTTAGGGTTTATACGAACTGGTAACTGTGAAGAGTAACTACTGTACTCGTAGACTGGGCAAACTACTGATTTTAGAGGTATATTTATCATTACTTATTTGGTCAGCATACAATATGCAGCTACTAGTCACATTTACCTATCTCGTAAAGCACCTTTTACATTACGTAATGCAGCCACAATTTTTGCACGGTTGCTAATCTTGTGTTGTAGGTATTTCAGACACAAAATTTTCAGAATTTCACATGTTGTGCAGTAACAGAACAATGTTTGTGTAGAACGTGCTTTATATTTCTGTGTATGACCTTGTAACTTGTGTGGAACAAGTGTGATAGGCCTCTGGCAGAGGCATGAAATGGAAACCAAACAGGAGTTTTTTTACATACCAATACCATTGATGTTAACAAAGAATTTTTGATGATAGTAATGCCATACATTTCATCACATCTACTCAATCTTTCTTCAAAACACTGACAGGGAATCCAGACATATTTCGGAGTTATTAGGAGGGGAAATAAGAATGAAAATTTAGTATTTCAGTGTAAAAACAAATTTGCACTTTAACTGCACCAGTATCTTGCTTTGGTGGCAATCAGAACACTTTGCACTTTTAACACAAATATGTCTTCTTACTGTGCAGAACACATTTCTCGTGAATACGAGTACGTCAGTTTCTCTACCACAAGCACTGTTATAGTTTGCCACAGGGCAGTTGCCCAGTTGCAAGGGATATTATTGTTGTTATTATTATAATAATACAGTCTGTCTCATGAAAGAATTCCATATTTTGACATTTCTCTTCTGAGAAATGAGCTTGGCTGTTCCATTGTTTGGAGCTTTAAACCTACCTGGCTTCCTGGAAAGCACTGTCTCCACAATCCTGTTTACAGACACACTTCTCAGAAGTGAACTGTCAAAATGTGGAATTCCGAGATAGACTGTAATTGTTATTATCACCACCACAGAATAAATAAGTGGTAAGAGAAGCAACAATGCGTAATTTTTATAGTGTTTACTTTCTCTTTGGATTCTCATGATGTTGGAGTTCGTAGAAGTTAGGTTCGACTACAGTTTGGTAGGACATATTAAATAGCCTCGGAGGAAATTGACACGTAAGTAACGTAAAATTTGCCATTTACAAAAATATGTAATTGAGATAGGCCTACAGACAATTTTCAGTGTTTCTTGAAATAAAAGTGATTGTTTAAACAGATGTCTCAAATTCCATATGGCTTTGTTTACTTTCCTGCCCCGAGAGCTGGTACAATAACCGTGGTTAAAATGCTCCATTTTGTTGCTTCTAATAGAGTTAGTTATTATGTGATGTTGAGCCTTGAATCGTAGTGTTTACAATTTTTAAATATATAGTAAATATACAAACTAATGGACACCATTAGTGTGGCGTCACACGACGATGCTGGTTCCAAACAAATATATTCTCGGTGCATGTTGAACAATGGTCTGATTTTACCTCCCTAAGAAAAATTGGGTGGATTCTATTGTTTTTCTAAATAAGTAAAATCATAGAAGTTATGAACATAGCCAAATAGATAAAATTGCAGTATACTTGCAAGTTATTTATGTATATGTAGAGAAGAGGTTACTTAACCTAAAGGTAAACTTGCATGTTTGTTCTCATTTGAATAGTAGAATTTATTTGCAATTCAAAGGTGGGCAATTACAGAGAGAATGAATTAAGTAAACTGGTAACTAATACCTACATTTATATTTCAATGCTAAACTTTCAAAACAAACATTTGTTTGGAACCAGAGCTCTCGTGAGACGTCACAACTAATGGTGTCCATTACAGTACGTCAAGCACAAGTGGTTATATAAACAAATACCTCTAATCCACGCGGTATTGTTTATATTCCTGTAAGCCCCAAGAGCTTTTACAGTAAAGCCCGGTATGCACTAGCCTTAATTCTCTTCTCAATTACTTACTTAATTCTGTTTATAAATTTTGATTGCAATTTCATACCAGAATTTTGTAGCAAAACTTCTGTGTTGTGTACACACGATCTTTGTTTACTAACATGTTTCAGTAAATAAATAAGAAAAATATATTTGTGATATTGGTTGCTTAATTCCATAAAGTGTACTAATTGTAAAGTTCCCGAAAGTTATTTCACAATACAAGACATGTGTAAGTGACAAATAAGTGAAACAATCTTGAATTATTTAGGTTTTGTAAATTTCAATAGTCTTTTGTTCAGTAGGAAACCAGAATTTTATTTCTATTTAAATGCTATTGGCAACCCTACTTGTGTACTTCGCAGGCGGGGTGGCTGAAACTGTGCATTGCGCATGCGCGTGAACATCCACTGCAATGGAAAATATGACGGGCTCTATCTGTGAAATTCAGTACGGAATTTTGCGTAAAACCAGCGTAGTTGCGGCACACACAGTCACAGTGCTACTTGTGATGAATTTGATACAGAATTTTATACTGAATTATGGCTAGTGTGTATTGGGCTTAGCAATTAAAAAGCTTTCCTTGTCGCTTCTGTTAGGCCTACTATTTATTTATTCTGTGTCATCATGGAAAACTGTTGCTAAACAAGTGAGGCCAAGGAGGAAGGCATTGTTTAAATCCTGTTTTGCTGCAGATGTCATTGAAGACAAATTAGTTAACTACATAAATAAAGAAAATTAAACTGAAATATCTGAAAGTGGCAAAACTAAAAACAAATTATGATTCTTATTCTTCCTTTTATGTTGCGGTCGAGGAATCAGAGTTTGAATGCATATTTAGTACCGTTTTTAGGCCCTCCAGCTGCCGTATTAGTCCTTTTACGGAAAACTTCATATGAAGCACATCTTTTTTCTCAGGCGACTGCTACTTCTGATGTTAATTTGAATGAGGCAGTCGGAGGTGTCTCCTCTTAAATATCCTCTAGCTGTAATTTATGCAGGTCTGTTTAAAAGATATTCGTCTTTATTATCAGCATGTTAGGGGTCTATGGACAAAAAAGCCTACAATTTGAAGAATATCAATTAGTGTCTGATTATCATATTATCTGTTTAATAGAAACTTGGTTACATTCTAATAGCATTGATTCCCATTACTTTTTTGATTATTTCAATGTATTTCGCGCAATCGGAAATATGATTAGACTACCTATTTCTAAGGGAGGAAGAATGATGATTGCTGTTAACTCTCCTATTTATCCCCAAGCTGTTTAGAAGTTTTATTTTAAGGTTAATAATCTTGATGTTGTCTGGGTTGAACTTAGCTTACTGCTATTGATAAAAAACTCCTTGCAATATATATTTTCCTCCTCTACTTGCTGTATAGAAGTTTAAAAACTGTTTAGATGTTCTTGAATCCAAACGCTCAAGTTATACTCACCAAGTAATTGTAGTTGGAGATTTTAATGTAGCAGGTATGAACTGGAAGAATTATCACACTCAAAATGTCAAATATTATAATAAACAAAAAGATCAGTTATTGTTGGAATGTAACTTAACTCTCTTACATTTATGCAAATTAACTTTACTAAACTGGGTAAGTCTAGTTCTTGTTTTTACTAATAGTTATATTACTGACGTTTCCCAGTCTACTGTTCCTTTAATTAGTGTAGAAAATTATCCGGCAATTATCTTGAGTATCCCTTGCAGCTGAGTGGGACCCCCATGTTGAGGTGGAGGTGAAGGAACTGAAGAAGGGCAGCCAGATAGGTGAAGGGTAAGTGGAAAAGGCGAAGGCAGGATGGAGAGGATGAAAGTAGTTTCAGGCCATCAGTGATGACGAGGTATATGGGATGGAACTCGCTGAAGGATAAGAGGAGGGTGGAAAGACTGGTTAGGATGTATAAGATAGTGGAACGGGATGGAGGATGGAGTGTACTAGCTGAACATCTAGATAGGGGTGGATATAGGGGTAGAGGCAACAACAGTAAAAAGATATAGAGGGTCTGGCGGAGGACGGGACTGGGACTACAGTCATTGCTGGTCAGGACGGTCAGGGAGTGGAATTTGTTGCAGGAGGATGTGTCGTTGCAGGGTGTGGGACAGTTTAGGAAGGCTTTGTAGAGGATGTTGTAAAGTTGTTTAATGCTTGCCACCGGATGCTGGCCCAGTAGCAAGAAATTATTTTTTATTATTATTATTATTATGTGTTCTGATCAGCTTGAAGTCTCAATATTTAGTTATACTAACAATTATGTATCGTATCGTAATTCGTTGTACCATCCTGTAGAAATATTTGACTGGAGTCCTTCCTATCTTCAGTATGATCAATGTTAATTATGTGGTTGAATATCTTCCTAGTAACACTTCAAAAATTATTGATACTTATGTACAACTTAGCCGGAGAGTCAACAAAAATACCCTGTTTGGTTTTCCTCTTTACGTGGACACCAGCCAAACTTAAAAGTTCTTAAATATGGTAATTTAATACAAGATATAATTGAAGTAGGCCTGGCTAATCTTTTTGGTCAACATTTTGCTGAGATTTATGAAAAACCTTCAAACATTACCAATACACAATTTACTTCTTCTAATTCTAATATTCATTTATCTACCGTATTCCTACGATCGAGTGTTAAGTACTCTGGTCTATAAAGAAACTCAAAACTACAGCAGTACAGGTGCTACGGGATAAAGTGAGCACTCAAAAAAGCCCTGCTAATGTTCTATTTTCAGCCAATTCGTATCTTGCAATGTGTAAAGCTGGATTCACAACCACCATGTAGCGTATGCATGTATGTACGTTTAAAAGTAGAACTACTGAGTGTGTGTGCTAGCATTCACATCCTCGCGTAGTGTGCGTATGTACGTAATAGAGATGGTCAACTTTCTACTTTGTACGTACATGTGCTAAGTGGTGGTTGTGAATGCAGCATGTGCAAACATAAGACGCCATTTAATAATAATTTATATTGATAAATAATTTATCATGTTGTCATAAATTATTTAATTAGCTTCAAAAATTATAGTACAATAATCTATTACCGACATTTTGTTGTGGTACCGGCATTAACAATTTCCGCGCATGTCTATATTAAATACTTTTGTGAATTCTATCTCTAATACTTAACGTACACGCATGTGTTCGTATGTACGTTAAGTGTGGTTGTGAATCTGCCTTAACTGCAAATGACGGGATATGTCTTACGTCTCTGGACACGTCACGTGATGGTTGCATGTGTAAGATACATTGTGGAGTCGGTAGGTACCTATATAGTTTGGTAAAAAAAAGTTTATTAATTACCTGTAAAATACAAGTATGGTGGTTTCGGTTGATTTTGTTTCAGCATTGTTGTACTTAAATAAGGAAATCACGGAACTATATTGCGTAGTTCGCTGCCAACAATACAAGCCGTAAGGAAACTATAGTTTGTTGCGTTATATGCCATAACGGCTACAGTGTAGTGATATTTTTAAAGGTTAGATTTTCAGTGCTCACTTTATCCCGATCCTATAAATCTTCGGGATCTGAGAGAATCCCTAACTTTATAATTAAAGCCTGTGCCTAAATCTTTCCCCACATATTATCAAAGGCTATCAATACTAGTTTGTCTTGTGGTATTTTTCCAAGTATGTTGAAACAAGCAAATGTAATTCAGTTTTTTAAAAAAGGCAGTAAACATAGTCTCAATAATTATATGCCACTCTTGCTCTAATGGACATTTTCCAAAGTTATGGAAAAAATCATACATAGGCATATTAATTTTCGTTACAAGAACGTCATTTCCAGTCACCAGCATGGTTTTCAAAATAAAGTAACATTACCACTAATTTATTTTATTATTTAAATGAGATCTATGGAGTGAGGTTAATGTGATGCAATAAATTTTGATCTGTAAAAAGCATTTGAAACTTGTCAACATTCCAGCATTCTTTGTAAACTTAGGTACTTAAGACTAGATTTTTTCTATGTCAAGTGGGTACAAGCTATTCGATGGATATAACTTTTACTGTCAAAGTTGTGAAGATCTATTCCACATCTTTTCTTGCTGATAACAAAATATTTGTTAAAATTAGTAGCATATGTTATTGCAATAAACTTCAAGCTGGTATTGACTTAGTTCAAAAGTGGTATAATAACAATCTTATGAATCTAAATAATTTTGGGGGTGGGGGAATCTGTATCTCATTTACACGTAAAACTAATCCTATAAAATTTAACTGTTTTGTTAATAATGGCAAAATTAAGTGTAATAATAGTTAGTTAGTTGTTTTATTGTTCAATGAGCATGTACATGCTATAGAACTCGTCAGTAAGTTTACAACACATACAAAGATACAAATATAAGTAAAGTTATATACATAATATATACATAGGCACATCATACAATATACATACAACACTGTATGTTTACTATACAATAAAATAAAGCAGTACAACACTGCTAGCACACTTACATATGCAATAATAATGCTACCCTAATGATCTTTTTAATTAAAATAGTAAACACTTGGCAGAGCATGAGTGTACATTCATTTATATACACATTTATACATATTACATACACATATACACAATGAGACAGTTTTATTAATTTTTTTTATATTATATAATGTTAATGACCTTGGGATATTATTACATAGTAAATTTTATTTTCGTTTTCATGTTGATAATTTAATCTTTAATGCTCAACAAACTTCAGGGTTAATCAAATACATCACCAAAACTGCATCTTCACTTTGATAACGTCTAAACTGGAATATTGTTCTTTTATATGGAAAAGTATTATCATCAGTGACTCATTGTTTAGAGTCAGTCCAGTATAAATTATTTAAAACTGTCTGCATGCTCCAGTTCTTGTGCTTTAATAGTTGGTTTGCTGCATTTTGTATCTGTGATGTTACTGTTGGTAGTGGTGCACGCAGGATTTGTGTTTAGGTGGGGGGGGTCCAAGTAAAATTTTCTTACATGCATTGCATTGCTTATACATTCTACGCTAATTTTTTTTATGTTAAAAGACAGTTAGTACATTTGTACCTTTGCCTCTAAGTTTAGTTTTGAAAACCCAACTTTTGAAACCAAGATCTGGGTAAAGTGTTTACACCGCAGTGCAGAACTGCAGTTTCGGAAACTTGTTTTTTGTCAAAAAAATGGCACGAGTCGCAAGATTTATTTTAAAACTTTTTTGTGTTACAAACATGTATGGAAATTTAACAAAAATCAATACATTGTATTAGTTATTTTAAGACAAAAATCATTCTTTAATTAACATAGGTATTCAAAAATTAATAATTACTAACCTTCTTAGAAACTCAACTACAGGTTGTTTTTCTCGTCTGTAAAACTTTTTTTTATAAAAAAATACAAATAAAACTGGTAGTACTCTGCACTCCTGAAACCCTTTTTCACTGTTTACAGCTCAAGCTAACTTTTGTCACGAACCTTTAATTAGCAGTACAGGTTTTTTTAACCATGAAATGTGACTTTCACGCTGTTTACACCTTATTCAGTCATTAGTTTCCCTAACTCATGTTTCAGAAACTGGACTTTCGGGTGACGGTATAAATGTACTGCTTAATGTGATTTATTTCTTGTTATTTTTAACCACACAATAGAGCACTTAAATATAGAATGTAAAATGAATCACATATGTATCGCAAGCAACAAAAATCTGTATCTTTAATTTTATCTAATGTAAGGACATAATTTCTAACATGTAGTGAACTAAACAAAACCGTCTATTTAGAGATGCATTTATTATAAACTTTTATTGTTAAAAGTAATATGTGTGTATTGCTTATATTGTAACTAACAAATCTAATGTCATCTGAAAGCTCATGGTCATCGTGAATCTAAGTTCATAAATGAGAACATGATTTCCTTAAACTTGTCAACTCAGAAAGATGCTTTTTTCAGTACTGTACTGTGCAACGTAGTCACCAGTTTCTTGTAAATAATCATTTTATTGGAGGCCTAGGTATCAGGTATCAGACTGCCACACTTGATGGTAACCACCTTGCAACGCACATAACTGGCATGCAGTGTTTTTGTTTAACTTTTTTTTTTCTATGGGACACTAAGCAGAGACCCTACAATCTTATTTGTGGACATTTTGCAGTAGTTCAACACATGCTTTAATTGTATTTTACAAAACTGGGATGTGTTTTGCAAGTTCCAGCAGTCCAGCCCTAAAATAATGTATCTAACAAGCATTATTAATTGAGTTTCCATTTTAAAACACTTGTAACTTTTCATCTATTGCTCATGACTGTTGCTACAATCGTAAAAATAACTTTCGTATCATTATGTTCTTCACAGAGATGTATTATGATTTGTAGGCAGGCCCTAAGTGTAAACCACCCATCTCTCGCAAGTTTTTCAATGGAAAAATTTGTAATATTAACTGGAAAACTAATGTTAAGGAGCAATTTTTTATTTCCTAACTAAAACAATAACTAAATAAAAGATGAAAAAGTAAAAAAATATAAATTTTAACTGATATACAAAACAGGCTTGCACCACAGTATTGAAATAAAATCATTTTGTCTTTAGTCTAAATAATGGTAAAACTTATTTTTTTTAATTATTTGGTTATTTATTTGTGGTGCAGGTTTGTGGTGTAGGCCACTAGGCTGCAACCTTGACACTCAAAGAAAACAACGATATTTTCTATGTTATTTCTGGTTAAATATGTTAATTAAATTAATACATCTGAAGTTGCTCTGAGATACTGCTAGCACTACGTTTGCATGGTACGTGGGGAGAAAACATGTATAAAAATAATGTCACTCTTTTCCTATTAAGTTCACAGTGTTTCTTGCCAAAATAAATCACTGTACTACTAGCTGACAAACATTCCAACAAATAACACTTTTTATTTTAGTGTTTAGCTTCTTCTGTATAAATTAATATACAGGACTTATATATGACAAGTTTATGTAATTCACACATTTTTTTTGGTTATATAAGTGGTTAAAATAAGTTACGAGATTGATTTGGGTAGGGCAAAATTTCAGCTTGAGGCATTAAAACAGTTATCGGAGTTAAGTTTTCAGGCAACTAATAAATTTCCTGAGCTGCTTCTTGGTCAGATCACAGAGCAGAGTTAAAGGCACTGTTAAAAAATGAAACACGCTAACTGGTGCAAAAAAAAAAAAAAATTAAACTGTAGATGAAACAAAAGCCACAATAAAAGCACAGTGTTCAAATTAGTGAAGAAAAAGGCACGAGGTGAATATAAGAAATGTAAATAAAATAACGTATTCCTAGTTGTCTTTGTATTAACTAAAAGATTTGGCTAATGTATAATATTTAAAGGCTTGTTTTGAATTACCGCCGTTTTTAATGATCCTTAGTTGCTTTCAAACATTCAGACATAAGTGGTGATGGACGAAGTCTGGTCAAGTGACAGAACAAACTTACGGTTACTTTACCTTTCACTCTTTACCAGTAGATCTTTGGACAAGGGCAGTAATAATATTTTCTTTTCTATGATTTATGTAATAAGACATGGAGTACCTGACAGATTAGTTTGTACAACAATGTACGTAATTCCATTGTAATTGCAGCGTTATTGAGTATGTACAAATACCAAAAATGATTTCACATTTCTAAGGGGAATTTGGACCCAAAGAACCCCCCCCCCAACCTTTTTCCTTTGGTGCGCCACTGGTTGTTGGGTCATCGTGCTTTTGTGGAACAATGTTTATATCTTAGTTAATTGTTAGTGTTCAGAGGTTTCAGGTTTTCTTTTTTATCTTCATTATTTGTTTTGAACATAAGTTTTATGTTCTGTGATTTGACACAATTCTTGTAGTTTGTTTGTGTTTGCAATTTTTTATGCAGTTATTTTTTAACTACAGCAAACTCAGATTATTTTCCCTTTATTGCTTTTATTGTCTTATTCTTGGTTTCCTGGGGTGACGTAGCACTACAAAGGTGTATGTTTACGATACTTCAGTAAAACATCTACCTGTTTTCAAAAATCTTTAAAAGATTTATCTTCAACATTATTTAATATGGATTCTTCATTTAAACTTTGTGGGGACAAGTCCTTAAGGGACCTCCATTAATTCTGTTTAAACGTGTTGTAGCAATTTGTTTTTTTACAGACATATCTAAAACACATTACATTTGTATTTCTATGAAAATAACTGGCACGTTAAACTATGTCATTAAAAATTTGGCACACTGATTGGAAAAACATATTTTGGGTATTCCAAAATGGCTATCAAATAAACAAGCTAACAAAAAGTATTAAAAATATGTTTCATACAGTAATAAAAACTATTAAAATAAACATTTTCTGCCACCCTTACCCCAAACATGTACCTAGATACCTGCGAGCCTGTAAGAATTTTCACTGTATTTATTTCATTCATTGAGAATGTTAACTGGATAGTTTATTTTTTAAATTCATGAAAATTGCATACAGAATAACATTACTTTTTTTATAGCTATACCATGTGAGGTGGCACAACAGTAACATGTTGGACTCGTATTCTGGAAGACATGGGTTTGATCCCTGGCTCCGGCCATCCTGATTTCAGTTTTCCATGGTTTCCCGAAATTGCTCCTGGCGAGTGCTGGAATGGTTCCTTTACAAAGGCCATGGCCGACTCCTCTACCAGCTCCTGTCATTGTACCATGTTGTGTGTCACTGTCTCTAATGAGTTTGCTGTCGACGAGACGTAAAACTAACTTACCTTACCTTTTTATAATTATAAGCCAAATAAAACAAAAATTGGTTTAAAGCGGATGATTTTCCATGGAATTGCCCTAACATTTCTGGTCATATGAGAGATTGCACTTCATAAGTTTAATTTTAAACTGTTACAGTTTCAATTTGACTTTCTTTTTTCATCACAATGTGTGACGTCTTAAATTTTTAAAATTTTTTTTTGGTGGGTTTTATAGTATTGCAAAATATGTAATTTTTTTAATAATTTTTGTCATGTTGGAAAATTTTGTTAAGTCGTATCAAAAGTGTCCTGCTTGGATATTTCACACTTAGTACAATCTGTCATTTCTTTTCAGAGCGGACGACTTTAATGATCCAATTCACCTGGAGAGGATATCTACGCTTAACACTTTCATTGTTCGGGACCTGGGGGCCGTGCCAAGAGACAGTCTCAGCTTGGACTATACGTCAGAATATTACCGCATTAATGAATGGTAGGTGTATAGTGATATTTAAATTTATCTGCATGATGAGGCTCTTTAACCTCATGTACTTTGTTGCTATTTTTTATCTGTATCTTTTGTTAAATTCTCACTTAAGTTACTGCAAAGTAGTTTTTAAAGTATTTTTTCTATATGGTGTGTGCGTGTATTGTGTGAGTATGTGTAATAAACTATGGTGGAGGAGTTATATACATAGTAGGCTGCATTTTTATAGACATATATCCAGTTGTCTCGTGGTGATATTATTTTTAAAATAAAATAATGGATGGTCCGCGACTGACAAATTTGAGTTAATGCTTTTCAAAATGATGCAGGTAGAATAATTTTATAGTGGGTGATGCACTTGACATACACAAATGCATGAATGCAATGCTGTACAGTTATGTGGAGCTGAGCGCCTAAAACAAGATTTGGTAACTTTAATATGTGTTTTCATTTAATGTTACTAAAATTTCAAGTTCTCAGTGTGGTTCAGTTTTCAGGAAGTTTACAAATTTTGTTTCTTTACATGATCATTAAAAATTTTTGAGTTTGATAAGTCAACCGGCTTATGAGCATTGAAACTCTGTACATTCATAGCTATAGGAATGATATAGTTGTAGAGTTAGTATTTAAATTTTGAGCAAAAAAAAATACTCAGTGTGCAACCTGTCAGTTTTTGCTAACAGGAATGGTTACAGTGTGAAGGAAAATTTAATACTAATAAATGTGGTTTTATTTATTACAATTGAATTTCAGTTTTGGTAATCAGTTTGATATGTCTTCCTAACATTACGGGTTATGTTTTCTCTGGTAATTAATCTTTTGTTGCTGAAGAGTTGGAGGAAGTGTTGTTTGTCATGTAAGTTGGCTATGTTCAATTTTATTTGTAAGGAATTTATACTATATTTTTACTTTTAAAGTATCCAAACATAATCAACTGTATCTTCCAGGGTTTTTGATTTGAGCCGAAACAAGGTTTTTTTCCATTGCAAGATTTCTGTTCATGGCAGAACATTTTAGGTAGGTCAAACTGACAGGAAAATAACAAAAATATAGAAGCATTTTGGGGTTAACAAATGTGAAAACCAGCTGCCAGCAACAGCAACGACACTATGGATGTTGATACCAAATATAACTGGTTGTTCCATGCCATTTAAATCAGTGTTGGTTGCTGCACGTTTTAAAAAAAATTGCAATTTTCTCTATTCATTTATGTATGCAGTTAGAGTTAAAAACAAACTTTTTAAAGAGTTGTTTCCTGCATATTTACTCTGATTAGCTGTTTAGAGATGAGAGCATGCACAATTGTAAAACACCTCAACAAATTTTTGTGTGTGAAAAGTATAGCAACACTACTTCTCAAAAATACTGTGAAATCTGAAATGTTTTGTCCCCTTGAAGTTTTATAAGCTCCTGAAAATGAGAATTTTTCAAAAATTTATTTTTTATTGATGTATATCTCCTATGAGAACATAAAGAAATGTCTGATTTTATTTTATTTTTGTGGAAAGTTGGTTAGGTGTGTAACAACATACTTCAATTCAGAGTAGATGATCTTCAGAACAATGAAAAAATTGTGCCATACATTTTGGAAAGTTGCATTATTTCCCTTTATTACTCTGTTAAAAGCTTTAGTAGCCTAAATCTACAATTTAAGAAAGATAAATAGTGTAATAAAGTTTTCTGTCTTCTATTTCCTCCTCATTTGTTATTTAATAATTGAATTATTTCTATGCTTGTCTGTTAGTCTAAATGTCTCGCTCGTCCGATGCTTGTTCCAAATTCACGTATGTAGAGAACTTCTAAAATGTTTATAGGCGACATGCACACACTCTCTCTTCCTTTCTCTCTTTATCTCTCTTTCCCTCTCTTTCCCTTTCCCCCTCTCTTTCTATATCTTTCTTTCTCTCTCTTTCGCTTTCTTTCTTTCTCTCTTTCTTTTTCACTCTTTCTCTCACTCTCCACAAGAATGTATAAGATTTGCTGATGACATGGTACTGTTAACAGAAAGTGAAAGAACAGCAAATAATATGCTAAAAGATTTAAATGAAGCCTGTGAGAAATATGGCACAAGAATAAATTAGTCAAAAACAAAGAGCATTGTGAATTAGTAAAGGAAGAAAACAGATAAACATTAAGTTAGGCCAAGTAAATATTAGCCAAGTAAGTTCCTTTAAATATTTGGGAAGTATAGTCACTGAAGACTTGAAATGCCATCAAGAGATTAAAAATTGTATTGCTATAGCAAAGAAAGCATTTAACAGAAAAAGTAAGTTTCTATGTGGCAAACTAGATGAAGACTTGCTGAATGCTTTGTTTGGAGTGTAGTACTATACAGAGCTGAGCCTGAACTACTGTTAATGTGAATATTAAAATTTCATTACACTTCCATAAAGTACATACTCCTTAAATCTCCCATTTCTATATATTTGTTTATCATTTTGTTTACATATTTATTTTTCTGAGGGATCTAATCAACTCCTGTTGTAAATCACATTAAGGAGCATGTACAAATTTCTTTTTCAGTGTGAAATTTAGTTCATAAAATAATTTACAATGTCATTAATATTAATTTTGTAGAATTATGTATTTTAGCACATGTTGATGGCACAATATTTTCATTATTCTGTTGATCCAAGTACTATGAATTTCAGTAATGATTTTTTTATGTCCCCTATAGGAGAAATGAATAAACTAAAAGTGAATTTTTGAAAAATTATCATTTTCAGGAGTCTATAAAACATAAAGGGGATCAATATTTTTGAGTGGTACTGTTGACATATTTATAAAAAACAAACTCTTGTTGAGGAGTTCTGTCTCCAAGTACAAATTTTGCCGTGAATATGTGACAAATTTACTATTTCATCATGTACTTTGAACATGATTAATATGATATTAAAAATAACAATAGTATAATTTGCCAATAGCATTAGGAATGATTGTTTTTTTTAAATTATTTTTTGATTAATTAAATATTGCTACTGAATTTTTCGCAAATGATTGAAAACACGTAGTATTGTGTGTGCCGCCATCTCTAAACAATTGCCCAAAGTAAATTTGCAGGAGATAAATTTTCTATTTTTTTTATACTCTTAAAACCAGTTTAATTGATTGATTGTGAATAAAGTTGGCAAGGCAACCTATTTTATTTAGATAGACTGAAATGGTACGGAGCGACCCTAACGTAATTGTAACATTGTTAGTAATCTTCGAACAATTCTTGCAATGGAAGCGTGTTACAAACGTGACCTTCTTCAGTCACGTACACTATTGCAACAAAATGTTTCTGAGTCATAGGAGAAGCAAACAATAAAACAAATAATTTGAAACAAACAAAAAAAAAACATTATTAGCGGTTGTTAATTTATAAAATACATTTTCAGAAAAGAATGTAGTCGGTGTATTCAGAAAAACTTCATTAATACCAAAAAGAGAACATCAAAATATACAAAAAGTACTAGATCCTGTGTGTTTTTATGGTATATTTGCCATTCTTTTGGTTTTGTATCGCTCTCATAGCGTACACCATGGAAAATGTTCAGTTTACAACTTTGACTTGTTTAACACAATACTCAACTTAGTAATTACTGCCTGATTACAATAAGTGAGGCTATATAGATTTAAAAACAACCAAAGGACGGGGAGAAATTGGGTGCAATTAATCCAAAATATGAACACATCTTTGTGGACAGTTAAAAACACAGTAACGAAGGTGGTGGCAACAGACCTACCGTGCTTAGTAGACTGTCTCAAACCAAAAAGAGAACAGCATCCCAGAGACTACAGTAGGTAGTATCCTGAATCTTAGATTCGGTTGGTCATTTAGGTTGTCAGAATATGCAGTTGCAATAACTGCTGAAACATTACTGGATAAGATGTTTGATACAGCTATAACGCAGAAGCCTAGGACATGAAGGTAACTGTGGTGATGGCCGTCTGTCAATATACGTACTTTACTTTTGTTCACTGAAAAAATTTTCTGTTATGATTGTCTTTGATATTTCAGGTACAAATTTTGGTTACCAGACAATGTGGATCGACGACATGACACCAAGACAACATATCAAGTAGAGATTCGGTATGCAAACAACACAAATGAGACATTCACATTTCATGGACCACCTGGTAAGTAACCTGTTTGTAAATGCTGTGTATTGCTTTAAAGTGGCTGAACAACAGTGTTTTATGAGGCACTTTGAAATACTGCGCTGTGTTCAGTTAAATCTTGCATGAGATTTAATTAATGAACATTTATTGAAAATTAGTCTATATGTAGTGCTGTCATTGAGGTCATACATAATAGCCTCTTTCCCCTTCCGCCTTTTTTTCCTTGCAGTGATGCTTACACAAAAAAAGTGTCTTAAAAGTTATACGTACATTGTTTTGTATTATGTTCCCCTCCAACGAGACAGCTGAATTGTTGTCCTTTGGAAAGGCAGCTTTTTGTAATTTTTGTGGTAGTTGTGTAATGACTGACTGAATTGTTGCCCCTTGGAAGAGGGCAACATATCCTGATGCAACCAAAAATAACATGAAGGGTTGCCCTTCCAGGGGGCAACAATAATAATTCAGTCCCCCTATGTCCTTTCGACTATAGTGCCAAGTCTCTAAAAAATTGGTTTTCATTTGGTGTGTAGACATCAAGTAAAAAAGGTTAAAAGCTTGCAAAACATCAGTAAATTTGATACTTAACCTGCTTTTGTTTGTACTATAAAAATTACAAAAAAAATGTATTAACATTGACCAAACAGAAAAAAATTATAAACTTATCTTGGAAGCTGAGAACACATCAAAAGCAATGTTGAATGTTATTTATGAGTGAGGGGGAAAAAAAGCAAGCCACTTCAGAACCCAAAAGGACTTAAATCATTGAAAAAAATATGGTCCACTAATCACAAATCAAGATTCGAAACCTAACTACGTAAGTAATAATTTTGTCATAATAGCTTCTGATTTATTTAAATCACTACCAAAGTCAACACAAAAACTGCAAAGTTTTCTCGTAATAAAAGCACCACTTCGTCAGTGGTTCGTTTTACAAGTAGTAGAGGATGAAATTTTTAACAGTATAGAAACTGACAAACTAGGGATGATGTAACAAATAATACCCCACATTGCAATGGCTGCATCTGAATAGGGGAGGGGGTACTGGGGAAACTATAACTAACAATGACTTTGTAGGTGAGTCGGACAGGATGTGGGTGACGAAGTTAGGGGAATAGACCACCTAGCAGGGAGAGCTGCAATGAGATGGCTGGTGGGGAAGGGTACACTGCAGAAGCTGCGGGGAAAACTTCTTGGATGATGGAGGTGATGATCGCAGGATCGACTTGCCGGTGGTCATGGGGCAGGCTACGTTACTAGTTGGTTCTAGTGCCCTCGAAGTATGAATTCTTCAGAGACCTGTCAGGGCCAGTCTTCACACCACAACACATTCATACTTGAAACATAAAGCGTCACTAGGATGAGGTGAGAAACTATTACTTCAATAAAGACGGGGATCCAGTTAAATAGTTTCTCTCCACAAGAAGCAAAATAACTGGACTGCGCAGAAGGCCAGTACCAGTGGAGCATATCTGGAGCCTAAACCCCTCCAGTAGGTGACGTAGAAAAAATAGCCCGAGGCTAACTGTGAAAATTACGTTATCATCAAACTAAGCCCCTGGACATGGCGGCCGGCAGGGGGTGAGGAGCCCCAGGTCAAAAACAAGAAGAAGGTTCTGGTAAAATGAAAACTATTGAAAACTAACATGATTAGCACAAAATAGTGAAGAATTCGGGGTGGACTGAGCATCACGCTCCGACTGACTTTAATAGCGCTACAGACGTCTAGCTAGGCTCGCAAGAGAGTCTTACTTTATGAGGCACAAACTGGTCCATACACATAAACACTCAAACAAAACAGATACAAAAGTTACATGGGACAAATCAGCACTGGAAAAAACAGTGAAAACGTAGATAAAACATTATCCCTCATATATGTCTTATGTGGAATAACTGTTCCATATCACGTAATTATCCAGTAGAAGAATACATAACATAGCTGATGTAACATGGAAGTAACTAAACAGTGGTGATTGAAAATAAAAGAAAAATACCAAAAAGGCATTTGAAAAACATGATAGCAATAAGACAGTTGAAAAATGTGAAAGCAATAAGACATTTGAAAAATGTTGGAAATTTAAGCTTTATGATCTGATAGTGCAGAACCAAATTGAAGGCAACGTGAAAAATAATTGAAATAATGCTTGCATGAATTATTTTATTTATTATTTTATTTTGAAGATGTTTGCTGGCACTGTCATATGCTCTTGCAACTTCAATTTGTTGTAACCAAATAAGTTACTATTGTTAAGCTTTTTAGATGTCAAGTAGAAATAAAAAAACGTAAGTTACCCATTAATGTTTGTTTATTTTTGGTAATTCCATTAAATGTTACAATTCTGAGTATACCTAGGAAAATATACAATAAATAATGTTCAATTTTGAATGATTATATTAACTTAACATCTGTAGAGTAGGCTATCCATGACTGTAATATAAAATCATTCCATTAACAGTGCCTACCTAACCCTAGTAAGATTAATATGCAGCTAGTATTGAAAATAAATTATTTGTCTGAGATCTAAAAAAATAACCAAAAGAAAATCACAACACACACTAGATGTAATCATAATATACCTTAACTGTTGACATGTTTTGGTTGTCAGCTGGAAAGCACATGGCGGTGGAAGGATACATAATGTTTTTGTTTACACTGTCCTATTTTATGATCTGTCAAATACTGGAATTCTTACACAGTATGGATAAAATGATAAATATTTTCAGCTGTCCTCATTAAAATGTTTTGTAAATGGCATGTTTTCAATACAGTATGCTTTAATAATAAAATATTTTTCTGTGCATAGGTGTTGATGAAAATCCGGGTCCAGTGAAATGGACTCGTCCTTACTTTGACTGTGGCCGTTCCAACAAGTGGCTGGTGGCTGCAGTGGTACCCATAGCAGATATTTATCCTCGCCACACTACTTTCCGTCACATTGAATATCCAACGTAAGTTTACTTTTGTTCTGGAGAACGGAGTTAATTTTTGACTACCACATCGTCGGATATTTGTTAGTTTGTAGTTCATGCCCAGAACTGTAAACCACAATTTTGCAACAAAATTTTAAAAATATGTTGGGAGAGGGAGACTGAAACAAAATATAATAAATTAAATGTGTGAAAATTTATTTCTTAATATTGTTGCTTCTTAACACCTTTAGATTTAATTTTTGCTAAAATTATGATTTTTCTTTTCAGTATCGTAAAATGGGGTGAATAGGAACTAAATTTTAAACCCATTTTTCGCCAACAACTCGTCAGTAAAACATGTTTTTTTAATGACACTATCGTTTATAAGCAGTTCTTACGTGCAAATATAACAACAATTTTTCTAAAAGGAGGTTTTCTATGAAAAATTTAGTTGTAATCTTTCGTACCTATTCACCCCACTGTTCCTATTCACCCCGTTTTACGGTACTGTACAGAAAATTCTCAAGATATGTACTTTTGTGTAATTGGAGAGAAATTTGGAGAAATAATGGTCATTGTAATAGCTTATAAAATTTATGTATTTTTAATCTAAAGCTTTTGTCACTTCATACTTAATTTAACAATCAGAATTTTTTTACTATTTCTTTCAGGTACACAGCTGTCTCAGTATTGGAAATGGATTTTGAAAGGATAGACATAAATCAATGTCCAAGAGGAAAAGGAAATAGTGGTCCAAATAGGTTTGCAGATACTGCAAGATGTAAAAAAGAAACTACTGAAGTGAGTATATATTTTTTTAATCAGCTAAGAATTGGATAAAGTTTCGGTTCAAGACTGTTCTGTTTATTTTTATCTGGTGTTTAGTGTAGGAAATTGGTCCTATTACTGTTGGTCAATGAATAAGAGGCACTTGAAAATATGCAGAAAGTAATGATTATATTAACTTGAAACTTTTAATGATCTTATTTTTTTTAACAAACATTTAAAGGAGATGTGCTGATTGTCTGTGCATATTTTTCCATAGAATAAGCATTACAAAAATGTTTTATTGCTATTCCAACACCCTGAATAAAATGATTAACATAAACTAAAGTATAATAAGAACAATAAAAAAATTACGTTTTATTGCTATTCCAACACCCTGAATAAAATGATTAACATAAACTAAAGTATAATAAGAACAATAAAAAAATTACATGTTTAAAAATGATTTTGAATTTACACAGTCCCTATTTTAGAAGAGAATTTTTCAAGAACTATTCTTGACACAGGTTTAGTCATACTCATACTGTCTGCTATTTTGTTCTTTGAACTTAATGTATTCCAACTTAACAGTCCCCTCCGAAATCTTTTCTCGAACAAAATTGTGTTTGACATCTATGTGTTTAATTCTCTTGTGAGCTTCTGGATTCTTCGCAATACAGATTGTTGCGTGGTTATCTTCATGAATAATGCACGGAGTAGTGTTAGGAATTTTAAGTTCCATTAAAATATTGTTCGGACGAGATGTGGTTGAACTTAAATATATAGGTAGAATTCGGGGGTTGGGGGTAGAGGTCACTTGATTTGTAGGGGTTAAATGTACTAGAGAGGAAAAAGGGATCTTTGGATGATAGGCAGAGGTGAAAAATAATAGCTTGTCTGCTTAAAAGATTACACTTAAATTACTATTGCAAATTTATACTACCTAGACTACTGAGAGGCAGGCAGTTTATCAAAAGTATTTATAAAGTAAAGTGAAAAAAAAAAGAAGGTAAGTTCTTTAGTAAAACAATAACAGTTTTATTTTTAAAAGAAAGTATTACAAAAGATAGATAATGTTTAACAGTA
Organism: Medauroidea extradentata; assembly: GCA_003012365.1. NCBI lineage: Eukaryota > Metazoa > Arthropoda > Insecta > Phasmatodea > Phasmatidae > Medauroidea > Medauroidea extradentata. Next base: position 8,771 of record PNEQ01103310.1, on the reverse strand, counting down.
TTTATAACTTCTAGACGTTGTTGAATTCTATTATAAGTATCAAGAATAATTCAATTTGTAGATGGGAGTTGTTCTTACAAAAAGAAATAGAATTGAAAATAATTAGTTTTATAGTTAAGTTATCTGATTGGAGGGACGAGTTATCTTCCACAAATTAATCACCTATCACGTACTACAATCATTAACACTGAACCAACGGGACAACTTTCGCGCTATTAATGTATACAAATAAGACACAACACCGCCAAACGCGACAAAAATACCAAAACGAAATAAAGAAATGCTTAACCTTTAGTTACAACTCTAACCTCACTTACCCGAGAAGATGTAAACAATCAGCCTGTACTTGACTCTAGTAGTACGATTGCCCAACCTGTTGTTTTCAAGACATAGCGTCAACAACCGCTCCCTCGAAACTGCTCTGCGCTCTCATATTAAGTACTGTATTACTATAAATATCCTAGCCAAAAAAAGAAGGGAAAAAAAAAAGAGAGAAACTGTATGTACTTATCTTAATGATTTGATACGCAGTCTCTCCCAACTCCTCATTCTTCATCTCAACGACATCTTGTTAGATCAGAGTCTCGCCAAACACTGACCCGCTCCCCTCACCTATACTTGACAATTTATCGACCCACCCGCGGGTGGAGCCTCCCCTACAAATGCCGCCCAGTTGGACTCGCCCATTGGAACTCTCTCTCTAAACCTCTCTTCCAGGCGCGTGTACACTCTCAGCCTCTCCTACGTCATAACCCAGCTGGGCAGTGAGCGGTTAATGTCCTCACAAGAAATAAAACTGCAGCGTGCGGGAGGATTGCGACAGACAAGGTCACCGAAGCATATGGACGTGGACGCAGACGTAACCAGGGGGGACAGCGGGGGGGGAGAAATGCGGAAATTGTTCATAAGTGCCAGATGGGCATACTACCACCGAAATTTCCAGACGGCCCCTGGCTAATGACAGCTCGGCACAGTAAACAGCCCGGACATTGTCCCGTCTACACAGCAAGTAAAGTTAGGAATTTACTGACTACGACCGAGGCAGTGAACTCTACGAACTTCCTAGTGTGGGCTACAACAGATATCTTAAGAAAAAAGTAAAAAATAAAAAAACAATATTTCTTCAAATTTTACCGTCGCGACTATACAGTATTGTTGATCCAACAGCCTTCACTCACAGCAGCACTCAAGGCAATATATTCTGATTCCTTCGAGGAAAGTGCTACTACCTCTTGCTTGCTGGACAGCCATGATACTGAACATCCAAATACCTTGAATAAGTAGGTATCCTGTAGTTGAATGATGTGAATCTGTATATCCAGCTCAATCAGAATCAACGAATACCTTCAATGGCTGGTGCATCTTCAGTTTACTTATAAATCAATTTTAGATTAATGTTCCCATGTTATAATAAAATTCTTTTCAGCATTTGGAGTATATTTTCAGAAGGCCAACTTTAATAAGAGACTTGAAATATTCACAAAATGGCGGGAAATAGGCGCTAAAGTAATATAACATACAGAAGTACAGTTGACACTTGTAAATAGGTATACATACACAAAGGGACGCACACATTTTTCCGTGGAAGCGTGGTCGCAACGTTTCGCCAGTATTAAACTGGCTTCCTCGGGCGGCAAGACATGGCTGATGTTGCTAAATCAGGCCTGCTTCCAAGTACAGCATACATCAGTGAGCCAATTATTCTTCTACATTTTTAGACAGGTTTTCGTCAACTGAATCACATTTAATATTTCTAAATTTTGGATCTGTAGAAAGTTGTGTTCTGCAATTTTCCATTTCAAAATTTTTTAACAACGATTCTTGGTACAAAATTTGATCTATTTCAATTTGCTCTTCTTCTCTGTGGTGGTTCATTACTAAAAACCAATATAATTAATATTAACTTCAAAATCCTTAATTTTAAAGTTTTCTTTTAATTTTTGTTTCAGTTTATCTGTGGCACTTTCTTTCAAGGAAGTACTCAAAATATGGTCCACACACAACAGGACGTATAATAGATCCCCTCCCTCATGTTTAATATATAGACAATACGTAATCAGATTTCGACCTTTGAAAACCTTCATTAGTCATAAAAGAGTTGAATTTTGAGTTCCAATCCTTCGGTGACTTCTTCAATCCATAGAGCTATTTTAATAATTTCAAAACTTTTCCATCTTGTTGTATTCTGTCTGGTTTAGATAAGTAAACTTCTTCTTGAATCTCGCCATGCAAAAAGGTGTTTTTAACATCCATTTGGTGAATATACATGTCATAGTGATTTGCTACTGCCAGTAACATCCGAAGAGTTGTTAGTTTGGCAACTATTTCTGTTAAATCAAAGTTTTCTTTTTGCTGAAAACCTCGCGCTGCAAGTCTTGCTTTATATTGTACTTCATGATTGTTTTTTTCTTTTTGGGAAAACCCCACTTTTTTTGTTTTCCTGGAGGCAACAAAACTTCCTTCCGTACTCAGTTTTCTTTTACAGTTTCTAGTTCATTTTTGATTGCTTCTAACCACATGTCCTTTTCAGGTCCTTCAGTTACTTCTTTGTAAGTTAGTGATTGTTCTTTTGCAGCTTAGAAACATGTTTTGAAATCATTACATTTTTTTAAGCGGTTTGATAGTCGATGGATCACAAAGTATTCTAGGTAAGTTTTCTTGATCTGAGTTTGGTGTTTCAGTTTCGCCTTCTTTTGAGATTTTTTCTGTTTCTGTGTCTTAATTTTTCTCTTCAAGGTGAAACTCTTCATCCGAAAGTGGACTCAAGGAGAATTCATCTCTTACATTTTTATATTTTGAATTTGATGGCAAGAATATTATATTCTGGATACTTCAACTTTTCCATCAGGAAAATATACTCTGTATGCTTTACTGTTCCCTTCATTACCTACAAATATACCTTTCTTTCCTTTTGCATCCCATTTTTTCTTTTGCAATCAGGTATATGAACGATTACCTTTTCTTCAAAAATTCTCAAAAGATCAAGATTAATTTCTCTGCCAAACCATAATTCATATGGAGTTTTGTCTTTTATACTAGTCCCAGTCAAATTCAGAATGTCTGTCGCAGTATTTACTGCTTCTGCCCAAAATTTTTTTTCAAGTCCAGAAGATAAAAGCATTGATCTAGCTGCTTCCACAACTGTTCTCATCTCTCTCTCAATTTTCCCATTTTGTTGTGGACAATAAGGAGCTGAAGTCTGCTGCCAATTCCTTCTGATTCTAACAAACTTCTTTCTTCTTCATTAACTACTTCAGTCCCATTTTCTGATCTGATTGTCTTCACTTTATGACCAGTGTCCCTTTCAGATAAGACTAAGAATTTCGTCAACATTTGAGGCAATTCAGACTTTGATTTGAGAATATAAACAGTTTTAAAATGAGAGTAGTCATCCTTCATTAAGAGAAAATAATTTGACCCACCAATATTTTTGACCTACATTGGTCCTCAAAGGTCGACATGTAGTTCACAAGGATGAGAATTTTTTTTTTTTTTCGCTCCTGTTGAATGGTAGTTGTTGTTTGCATGCTACATATAAAATGCTTTTCATTTGTCTATGCTATGTTTAATTTTGACAAAATATATTTTACATGCTTGATACCGTATTTTGACGGGCCAACTTTTGATGCCAAGAACTTAAGAGATTTTTCTTTTATTGACGGTTTGGTTTCCATAGAAGCAACAACTTCAATATCAATGGTCATATATGTATAGTATATAAACTTTGCCTTTTATTTTGGCTATGGCAATAATGTTATTATTCTTCTTTAATCTACAAGTATATTTCTGGCCAAAAAGAGCATGCCCTTTAGACAAAGCCTGAGAAACAGAAAAAAAAAAGATTAAGCTTTAACTCAGGAACATGCAATACAATTTTAAGTACATTTCTCTCTGGCTTTCCATTCACGAAGCACGTAACATTTATGTCACCAAAACCAGCAACTTCAACAAATCATCCATCTCCTAACTTAACTTTTGAATAACATACTTCATAATTATGAAAATACTTCTTTTGGGAGCTCATGTGTTGACTTGCACCACTGTCCAAATAGAAGTATTCTTCTTCAAGGCTTTCTTCAGTACTATAATTATAATGCTAGACTAGTAAAAGCATAGTTCATATCTTTTGATTTGCCAGTTTTATGGTACTTTATTGCATTTGACTTACATTTTTCATGTTTCAATTTTCTTTTTTTATTCGAAATTTGCAATGCTTTTGGAAATGCCCTGGTTTTAAACAGAAATGACAAATTATCTTTGATCTGTTGATGGGATTTTTGAAACATTTGTTGCTAGTATGGTTGGTTTTATGACAAAATGAACATTTTTCATGAAATGGTTATATAGCAAAAGCTTTATGTGGAATTTTTGTCATTATTTTCTTTCGATTCTAATCTATTTTCTTCAATAATGAAACGAGAAGTTAGTTCATCTGCGGTTTGTTTTTGTGGATCAAAAGATTCCCACAAAGTTACAAAATATGACATTTTAACTAGAAGTGACATTATTATTTTTGTCATAATTTGTCTATCAGATAGACCTACTTGTTCTCCCTGCTGTTTTAATTTTAAAACAATATCTGTGATAGCTGATATGTGTGAAGCTATTCCTTTTCCTTCATAAGTATACGAAAAAAAATGTTCATGCAGTAAATGAATACTAGTATCAGATTTTTGTTCATATATTGACAATTTTAACCACATTTCAGCAGAATGTGTGCAATTTAAAATATGCATTATTGGTTCCTCTTCCGTTCTACTAACTAAAAGCTCTTTTGCTTTACAATCCTTGGCTTGCCATAAATCTAATTCTTCACCTTCTTTTGGTTTGGATTCTTTACCAAACACCTTGTCATATCCTATCACTTCAGCTGCGATAGTAATCTGAAATTTCCGTATGTTCCAATTTGACTCACCTTTCAATTTTGTGACTTGTGGTGTTGATTCCATCTTTATTAAAATTTAACAGTATAATTTCAAAAACCAACCTTTCTGTTATTTCTCAATGCCTACTGGGCCCATAACCTGTTGGTTAATGAATGAAAGGCACTAGAAAATATGCAGAAAGTAATTTTTATGTTAACTTGTTCTTATTTTTTAAAACAAACATTTACAAGGAGATGTGCTGATTGTCTGTGCACATTCTTCCATAGAATAAGCATTACAAAAATGTTTTTTTGCTAATCCAACAATTACATTCCATTGTATAGAGGGTTCACAGTAAGTTAATACTTTCAGAAACAAACTGTTGAAAAAAATCAGTAGGAATCACGGTCGTAGAATTACAGGTCTGGACACTCACCTATCTACCAATGCTATGGAGTTAACCCCGTTATGACTGAAAGTGCCACTAGCAATGAAGTGTTGTTTTAACATTGCAGTATATCGTCGTACTAGCAGTTCTCCTAGCAGCTCCGACACGAGTTTGCTTCTTTTAGCCCCATTTACGCAATGTTAAAACAACACTGAGTGCCAGTGGCGCCAAGTAGTCACAACGGGGTCAATTTTCAACTCCAGTGTCCAGACCTGTTCCTCTATGGCCGTGGTAGGAATATATCAATGTAAACAAAAAGAAAAACCAATATGTTGAGATAAATTAGTTAAAGTTATTTTTTATTATTATGCAATTACAAGTATAAAAATAGTATGTTATACTTATTAGGTATGTGATTTTATTATGTTAGTTGGAGGAAGGTTGGCAATGAACTAGTCAAAATAGGTCCTCTGTATATTATGTAAAATAGCTAAAATGTTTAAAATCATTGAACTGAATTAAGTGCATTATGTTAATTTTCACAAAATGTATTTATATTTACATTTAGCATACATTACCGTTAAGATACAGTTTTTAGAGGAGATGTAGTAAGTGACTACAGATGAACAATAGACAAGAATGTACGTTCGCCAGTGGAACAACTGTCAGCTACCACGTTGTGCACAGCGTGGGTTTAGTGTTTTCATTTGTGTGTTGTTTATTCACGTTTTTGTTGAATTTTATCTGTGGAGAGAATGGGCGGAGTAAAATGTGGCAGCAGCGCTGTTACCTTCAAGCTTCTGTGCCGGCGGTTGGGCAATGGCACTCTCCACGCATTCTAGAGAGTGAAATTGGAACTGAATCCGTGCTGCATGCAAGATGCAGCTTGTTAACAAAACTGATAGAATTTTGTGAATAAAAATACTAGCAAGGCATGAGTCCTGAAAACATACTCTACCTCTCGGCATACAACACTTATGTTATTAAAAATTCTGTGAATTAAAAAGTGTGGAGTTTGTCTTGCATATGCAATGCTCAAGATAAATTTTTTTTGATAACTAAGCTCTGCTATGAATTAAAGCAGAAGTACTTTTTAAGTTGCTAGAGAAATTATTGTCGATTATTAATCCATGAAATTTGTTACTTAAAATGAATAATTACATACATTTATATCATCGTCAGCTCCAAGGTCAAGAGAAGTTAAGTCTTCAAGTTAACAGTATTATAAGATTTTACATTTCCAAGTATATAAGTAACAAACTGTCATAATGAGACCAAAATTCAGTAAATGCCTTAGCCATGCCCTTATACTGACTATGAAAATTCCTATATTAAGCATCTCATATCTTCTAAAATGTACATACAGTAACTAACTGTAATGGAAAATAGGAACTTGTAGAGTGTAACAATTCGTAAATTCTCAAACTATGTAGGATTTTCAAATGATTTTCAGATGAACAAATGTTTCGTACACTTGTGAACGGTGTGCCATCTTACAGCTGATATGCAAATCACATTTAAAAAACTATCCAAGAATGTATTTCTCTTAGTTTCTGGACCTTATACTTCAATTTAGTAACGAGGGTGCTAACAGGTGGTGTTATAGTTCACAAATACATTAAAAAATACTCATATGAGTATGATTAATTTAAAATTTTTAATTGATCTTAATTGTTGGTACAGATAACAGATAATTACGTAGTCCTAATTTTATGAAGTATTATGGTTCATAAAATTATTTCGTAACCATACCATTCAGGTTTCATAATACCAAGTACTGAAAGTCAAGACTGGCAAAATTCAACCTAATAAATATCTGTTGCCTACTAGTGTATCTAATTTAATGGGTTTTAGAAGGAACCAAAATTTGTTTAAAATTAGGCACAATTCATTAACTCTCCTCTGTGTGGAGTTATTCATCGACAGTAGTCTATCCTAATTATTGTGACTTAGGTTGCATAATGAGAAAACGTGACTTCTGAACAGGATTGACTTTACACACATTCAATATTCTCATACATCTTTTGTTACAATAACAAACTTTAAACTCGAACTTGGTACACATCAGAACGAACTAACTTACGAGCCCTCCTGATATAATTCTCTTCTGCAAGTTAAACTCTACCAAGGGCAACATTACTCTTTCTTGACACATTTTACTTTGAATGTTGAGCACTCGTTCACCATTCCTGCAACTCTGTGACACCCCTGTTTGAATAACTTCCTGCTCTGAAGATATAATTTAAATTACGACTTTACAAGTCTAAGTTTCAGAAACGTTCACACTGTTATTAACAAAATAACGAAAAGACAAGGAAATATCCCTGACCAGTGAGAATCTTCATTCAAGCATTTCAAAGAGGCATGACAGCTCCAATCAAAAGGGCAAACTAAAAAGGGGTTCGCCGCAACATACCTTGCGTCAGCCTCTCCCTCGTCTGTCCTAGGCATGGACTCTCTTTCTAAACCCACGAAAGCCAGTTTATTGCGACGCTCTGGATATTTCAGCACTCGGCAAGGAGCTTCCAATCCGAGACTGTGTCGGTCTGAAGAAATTGTTCAGCTGCCACTCAACATTTCCGAAGTCGACAAGGTTATCCAGACAGTTTTCACTGCACATAACACACCCATGTTTGCGACATCCGATGCCAACAAGAGCCAACACAGCAATGAACTAGGCCCCACATGCTCGACTCCATCAAGCCTTCCCCCCTCCACAAACTCCTCTGAAAACTCAGGTTTGCATTCAGGAATTTTAGAAATTACACTAATAGAATATCTCTAGGACAACCAGATACTGCCTTGCGGGTATGTGTTTTTCACCCGTAAATATATAAATAACACACATGCTAGCTGTAGTAACATTGTAAGTTAGGGCGTGTGTTGAATGTTGTGTATGTGAGACAGAGTGATTTAGTAGTGTATCATGTGTAACTATATGGCGGAGGAATATTGGTAGCAGGGAACTTTTTTTTGGGAGTCTGTAAATAAAGATGGCGGATCAATGACATTGCACGCTTGACTCGTGTCTCGGAAATTATTATTTCCTGGTCCTCCGGTTGTTGTCGCATATTTACTTGTAATATGTATTGTTCCCAAACATTTTTGGTCCTCCGGGCCGGATTACGTAAGCACGTATTTATCGATTCAGCGATCTGTTGGTGTGGTGAAGACTGAAGTAATCAAGTTCGACGTGCGCATCGGCGTCTGTTGCACGGACATGTCAACATTGAACCGTCTCTAATAGTGTGTTGTGACAGTGGCACGGACGTGACTGTGATTATTGTTGTTTTTCCTCAAATCTAGGAGTTTCTTATTATGTGTGGTGTTTCTGCTCTAATCGTGTCTCTTTAGTGTGCACTCTTGTCTCTTTCACCCCGATCGTATTTCGTCTCGTAACCTTTACGTTCGCTGTCTACTGTTACTTTGTTGCGAAAATACATGTTCTCGAGTGAGTTCCTCTGTGTGTTGTAATTGGCCTACATTCTATTCTGGTTCTATGAGGTTGAGTGCTATTT
>PNEQ01103309.1:0-10292 GCA_003012365.1 Medauroidea extradentata | reverse complement strand
TGCCCCACAGCGACGTCACCCTTGCTGTATAGTGTGTGGGACATTAACATGTCAATAAATGGGTGAGACGCGCACCGTAACGTATTACGATCTTGTTAATTGTGACACCCGACATACCCACATTCAGGCCTTCGACCATCACGGGCCTAGAGACGACATAATCAGGTGTCTGCACTGTCCAGCGCAGTGCTCGAAATCCTGTGTAACGTCCTATATTAAATAAGGGGCAGTTACATTAGCAAAATAACATTCAAAATGTGTATCGTCTAGGGTAGAGTTGCTAAAACTGTAGTCCACAACAACTCGTGATTAGTAGTTTGGGGCTTAGTGGTCCGTAACATTACCTGTTTTTTTTTACATAGACCTGTTCTAAAATTGGTATCATTATGCATACTGATTTTGGTTCTTCCATTACAATAAGGATTTATTTTGTAAATATAATTGTTCAGTACTACTTGATACAGTACTCATTTGGTCACTTTAGAAGACAAAACTTCTTGCACAATCTTGAACCCCATCAGTACTTTATCCATCATTGTTACTGCAAATTTTGAATGCCATTGTAACAAACAAGTAAAATATTAAGAGCTGTATTCATAAACTATTCTGAACATACTTCAATCTCTAGCCATAACTGATTTCACTATAGTCACCATTGGCGTTTTGTCTTTTATAAAGCATTTATATTGCTCTCTACACAATTCAGATTTGACAATGCGTGGTTTAATTTAACAAAGCAGAACAAGACATGTTTAAGGGTACGGTTCACCTCAGTTTTCAATGTATTTTTATATTTGTACCAGATTTTTTTTTTTTTTTTTTCATATTTTAGACATAAATTGTGATTAAATCTTCCTCTTACGAAATGTTTGTATATCTCATAGTTTTTGCATAATGAGTCGTAAACGTAAAAATTTGCACTTTATGGTTTTATGTACTAACGACTTACTACCATTACGCTAACATTTCGTAACATATACTGCATCTTCCATGATTGAAATACAGCTAAACATTTTGTTTGTTTTAACAGTTAAAGAAACAATATTCTCTTATTTCTTCTGTTACATTGATTAAATAAAAATGGTATCTCTGGGTATTTATAAACTATTTAACGATTTACTCTCACTTACTGCAAACGAACACCATGGATTTTCCAAGAATGTGGTGTAAGGTAAGTGTAATTCACAACCTCTGTAAAATAATTATTTTTTCACAGAATATGTGTGTCACTGAAAATCAAAGGGCGAAATACAATAATTCACGGAAACGGATAATTTTGCGGCTTTGCCAAGCATTTTCTGTAACTAATAACTGAAAGTGGTTAGTTGCCACTGAACCTAGTTTAAAACTGTCACTGAATACTAAAAAATAAATTAGTAACACTTTAAAAAAGTAGATTTTTATTTCAAAATAGTGCTTAAAAATGCTTTCCGGAGTATGTGTATTGAAATCCTAATCCTGCCATCCTTATTGGTTTCCTGTAGTTTCCTTAAATTGCACAGGCTTGCTACACAAAAACTACACCCACCCTTAGAACTATTTTACAAGCACCTATAAGTTACCAAGTTACTGAAATAATACAAGATAAAAACTATGTAAATATGTTTTAAATTTTTTTTTTTCGTGGATTAAAAACACTTTAAAAGAATTATTGGAATGTTCGAGTTTTTCATATATATATATATATATATATATAAAATATGGTGTTTGGATAAGAGTTAAATAAAGCTGAACATTAACATTTGCCAACTAGAAGATGACATTTCCTAGTTACATTGGGTTTTAGAATAATGAGTAATTTTGAACGGTTTAAGTGTGGTATTTATAACATGATAAATCAAGATGAGACATGTCGACCCATTCTATGACCACAGAAGTGCAAGCAAATGTCCTGTAAATGTGCATTTTAATCTCATTTCCACCCCTTCTCTGTTTGACCCTATTTAATAACTGCAAAGTATAAAACCCAGAAAAAAATCTGTGAACAATATTAGGAATTAGGAAGTAAGTATCTCTCGAAGTACAAAGATGAGAACCTGTTCAATATCTTGTCTCGACATGACGGAGAAAAGTGAAAAATTATACTATCCCAGGGCAAAAGAGACACAGAGAATTTGTAACTACTGTGCAGCTGTTAAAGAAGTAAATGCCACTTTATTTTCTAAAAATGTATTGTAGAACTTATATAAAACTGATACTTAAAAACTCAACAAATGCAAATTAAAACTTTGGCTAACTCGTTGTTTATAACGGAAATTTTGTGCTACCAAAGAAAATGTATGTGTATAATATGTATGTATATAATGTATATATAAAATACAGTATATAACGTAATATATTATATTGTATACATACATATGTAATGTATGAACAAAATAAAGAATATAATGTTACATGTAATGTATACACATTGTACATACTAGTAGCAAACTTTTGAGTTCAAAATTTCAAACCCACCAGTGATAGTAATAATTATGACTGGGAACCATAATATGAAAGGAAGGATGACTTTGCCATTGGAAACAAAAACACGCCAAAATAAATTTGCTGACAAGTAAAAACGTCACTCAAATACTCAAATTCCCCATAGTGATAACGCGTAGACTTCACCAGAATCAAATCAAACGCAGATTGCAGTGATTTGGAAGTAAATAATGATTAACAACTTCATTCTTCATCACTTAACTTATCAGTAGAACATTTCTATACTTGTAGGATGCAATTAAAAAACCAAAAATAATTAGAAATTTGACTTCTATTTAGTCTTTACTGAGGTACATTTGTATGAATTGAGGGGGTGGGAGATAATTCCTACCCCGCTGTCCGTTACTTTAGGTAAGTATAAGATAACTTAACTTCATTAATAATATTTTTTCTTGTAAAATATACAAAAATGTTACCTGCTTTAAATAACAACTTGTTTCCTTCCCTTAATTTTCTTGCGAGGAGCATTGAGCTGTAGCATCGCTTTCTTCCCATTGCAGTGACGGTCAGAACACAAAAGCATGGAAAGTAGAGAGATGACACTATCATGAAATGAGAGGTCTAACAAAATTGAGACGAAAAATTTTAATTGGTCGCAAATGTAGTACCAACTAAATGTAAATACAGTGGATTCTCTATGTATTGAAAACTAATGGATTGAAATACCTGCATCCATGGAACACATTCTGGGGCCGATTAATTTATTTTACAGCATTTAAAGACCACATCCATTGAAACCCCTCATGTATTGAAATTTTTTGTCAGTCCCATGAGAAACGGTGGATAGAGAATCCACTGTAAATGGTCAAACCACTGTGACAAAAAACAGACATTGGCTACACCGCAGTTAGGATTAGACTGTGTGTGTTTGGCCATGGGTAGTTTCATGTATTGTTTTAATTTATTAAACCTTTGAGGCATTTGTTCATTGAACTTTATAAATATTTCAGTATATTGCATTTTTTTAAAATTATGAATAGAAGAGTGACACTCCCAAAATTTCAAGAATAAATTCTTATAAATTTTCGCGATGTAAAAAATTTGTAACATCCTTCCTTCAAACTAAATTGTACTACTTTCATATTTACACAGAAAAAGTCAAACTTAAAAACTAACAATTTTAATTTACGTGTCATGACAAAATAAGTAATAAAAGCAGGAAACGTGATAATAAAAAACTGCAAAAGTACACCGCAAAAAAATTTTTAGTAGCACATCATAGAAATAACAGAGTACGTTTTGCACAGCATGTAAACATAAGGGAAGAGTTAACTTCTTGAAATTTCTTTGGCATCACTCTTCAACACACAATAACGAGGAGAAAAAAGTCACCTAATAGTTCACGAGTTATCCCACATAACTATTTTAAAACATGTAAACATATGAAAATTCTAATATAAAAATATTGCACATTTCTTTAGTGTAAACTCTCTAAATACTTCTATTGTTTAATCTTGTGTCAGTGCTCGCAACGACTCTTTGACCAAAATAATTAGTGTCAAAGAAGCGCCCTATAAAGTGTCAGGCCCCTGGGTCAGAATACATTACACTTTCGTTACTCATATTGCCTCTGTCCCTTCCTACTTCAGTTTCCTCGCGTGGAGCCATCACCGCTCCATGCAGGCACATCCAGCAAAGTGATGGAGCCCCACCGCAGAGGCATCTTTGTCACCATGCAGATGTCCAGGAAAACGGGTTTTCTTTGGAATTTAAAGTGGCAACATATTTTCCATATCACGTAAAAAGTATAATCAAAGAGTAACCTACTTCTAAGTGTGATTTAAAATTAACTCCTGCAAGGTTAAATAATGGAAAGTTCATATCGGAAACCCCAATTTTTAACGTTTTTGTACGTATTTTTTTTGCAATTTTAATAAAAATGTAACACAGCCCATGTACCTTTGGATGTTGAGTGAACCTTACATGTTTTTAATATGAAAACCCCAGATGGATAAACAGATTAGTTTTCTAAAAAAAACCGTCATCCCAAGTGCTGACATGCTGATTTCGCGGACCACTAGGCAGCTGCCTTAATTAAGGTTAATATCTTATTTGAAATTTTTACACTGTGAAGTTTTTTTACAAGAATGACTTCATCAATTAGTACATAATGTAGGCAAACATATTTTATAATGGACAATGGTTGTAATGTTTCGTCATTTGTAGTCACAAATCATGTAAAACTTCGTAAACCAAAGCCATATTCCCAATCTTATGAATAAAATAAGTTACTGTTTCAGTTGTAGTTGCTAATGAACACTTTTTTTAATTATTACAACAAATAATGTAACCTTCGTAACAAACATGCAATTAGTTATTAGTTAAAGTAGAACTCACAAATTTTTCCTGTGCATTGTCCTCTACGATTTGAAATGTTATACAGTTTAGATTGAATATTAGGAACAAGACTACTTTTACGCAAACACGAGAATACTACATACCTGAAATAATTACTTGTTTAGTCACAGAAACAACAAAGCGATATGAGCGACACTAATGGAAGCAAAATCTAAAGATTTGTTTCTTTTTATAACCATAATCACATTTTTTTCTTTAATTGAGGACAGGAGTCTGTGCAACAGGCAGTGTTGAGATTACTAATATGTATGTAAAACAGAAACCTTACTCCCTAAACATTGTTTTGTTATGATAGCACCCATACAGATTCTGATACAATAGGTTGCTGGTGCAGTGTTTACTGCACTCACAACGCCAAGTTCGTAGCATGGGTGTAATTTGAGCATTTAGATTGGGGTGGTAAGGACTACCAGGTATAAAAGATTAAAAAAAAGTGGATATCAAAAATCTTCAATCAAAATTATGTATACACTTTTGTATTTATTATTTTATATCATTAACTAAATTTTAAAAAATGGTTTACTGGAAATGCATAAGTAAAATTGCATTCCTAAGCCAAAGAGAATATTATGTTCTTTATCAACAAAATGTTGGAGTGGCAACCGCCACCCCTTGCCACCCCGAATTATGGTTCGTAGAACAGTGCTGGCAGCTTGATAATCAGCTGCTCTCTGTTTCAGCAGGCTGTGTAGGAAATACAGGGAGTGATATGACCTTGACTAACTATAGCCCTCTTCTCTCCTCCTCCTTCTTTGCCTGCTCGATTGACAGGTGAGAAGCAGTCAACAGCGTCGTTTGAGGGGAGGGAATTCACATTTGTAGTACGGAAGATTGCAGCCAGACAAGGCCAAAACAATACACGTACATGAACACGAATCATTAGTTCTCACAGAAGTAGGTGCCGCCCTTAAACTATGGTAGAGATAATTAGGATATGAAAAGCATTAAAATACTAACACACAATGATTACTGAAATTGAAACGAACGCATAATTTTACTAGTAAATGTTATGTTCGCAAAATTTCTTTTTGGTGAAAAACACGTATTAGCCCTCATAGACTAATAAATAAATATGTACAAATACGTAAACTGCTGAGGGGACTTTTTTACGTTCAACAGAAGTTTTCTGTTTCTACATTAGTAGCATTGCACATGAAAGAAATAAAGATGGACGGATGACGGATTGTTGGAAATCGTTAGCTTTATTAGGTGATGAAGAGGTAAATTTATATATACTCTGCAGATAAAAAAAAGATCTATTTCTTATGCCAAATCACAGTGCACAGCAGTTGGCAGCCAATGAACATGTTTGCTTTATCTAAAACTCAAGTAAGAGTGAATGGAAAATAGTGCAAGGAAGCACGAGGTGTGTTGGGGTGGCCCGCCTGTCATCAGCAGACAGCAGCGTCCTCGGCGCGGCCTTCCCGACCACTTGCTAATGTACTTTAAGGCGGGCCCTCGCTTAGCCAGACAACCAGTCTAGGGCTTGGGATCCTTCCCAAGCAAGTCTAGGCACCCTCCCCCTACCACGAAAGGGTTGTTTCCTGAAATAGGGAACCGAAGTCGGAACTCCTACCTGAACAACAGGGTTGTTTCCAGAAATAGGAAACTGAAACCCCTGACGCTCCTGCCCTCTACCTCTTGTGCCTGATGTGCTCTGGAACAATTGCAGCATCCTAGCCGCACAGGAGTAAAAAATGGAACACATCCTATCACGGCCACCACGTGGCGTGCTCTGGCCTTCCGGTGGAAACTGAAGTTAGCCCTACTTAATCCAGTTCACGAGGCTCCAGTTCGTAACAACCACGCGGTCAATAGTCTGTGTATGGCTTGTTACTGTGACTTACGTAAATACTTAGAAAACTATGTAAAATGAACAGTGTAACTTGCAAAACTTGTGGTTTCAATATACAAATCAGTTAAAAGTAAAATTCCTTGTATTATTTCTGGAACTTACATCAAACTACTCCATCCTAGAAATTAATATCTCGCCAGGGGAAAGAGAGTTCATCGAATCACAAAAACCACATGCCGTGAATGAACTTGCGTCGAAAGTCTGCATACCCAGGGTAACAGTTCCAGTGGGAGTAATTCCCCCACCTCAGTAAGTGCCCGGTCGCGGGTCTTCCTTCTCAAAACTGTGTCACCAATACAAGGCCCAGGACACCAAAAACTGCCCACCTAAGTGAGACATGCAGAACTGTAGTAGGACCCTCAGGGATATTAAGAGACTATCAAGACCTCTAATCAGCCCAATCAAGTCACCCCCCCCCCCCCCAGACCCTGAGTTTGCCCCTTACCCGAAGGTACAGCAGCTATGGAATGAGGCTCGGAACGAGCCTAAAAACCAGAAGCAAATCTCCAAGAAAATGCCACCTCCTTAAGGAACCATTTTAGATGAATGGAGACCATAGACCTAACCCCTTTATATAAGAAATTTGCCTCACTGCTCTTGTAAAGTATCATTGTGAGCTTTGCCCCAGGACGTCACTCTCCTGGATCTCGTAATACACCCTCACCTCACGGAACTCCCAGACTCGTACCAACTAACCAGGTCAGCAACAGTACCTTCCTGAGGTCACCCCCTTAACAGAGTAGAGTGTGACACAGTGAGGGATGCGTCAGAGGCTAAGAGAGGAGTGTATGAAATTTTGGATGTACCCATGGGTCAAACAGTGGTGAGACATGAGGAATTGTTCTCAACAGTGGACAGAGAAACTCTATCTCTTTAACAGACGCACACACACATTCACACACCTATATGTACACACACATGCGTGCGGTAGGGTACATAATTTAGGGTAAACTTTATACTCATGTGCACAAACATTTGAACTGACTAGGCCTGCATAAGCAGCATTTTCTCACATAATGCTATATTTGGATAATGGTTAAAGGTTTTGTGCATTCCACTTGAAAAGAAGGACATGCACACAAATTAAACATATTACTCGTTTAAGTTGGAATAGTATGGCGTAAAATACAGATTAACTAAACAAACAGAGATATACAGTGAACCCTCGATAACTCGGACTAAAAGGGGGGAGAAGCTGTCCGAGTTACGATTTGTCCGTGTTATCGAGGGGCGTCCGGGGAGGAGGGGTAATCAGTCATTAATTACAAGAAACGTGAGGAAATCAGTACTCTTATCATTTCTACCAGCAAAAGAAGCGGCAATATATACTGCTTTGTACGTATCAATTTACAGGAGGGGGTAGTGGGGAAATTATCACTGTAACGGGAGAACTATAAAAGAAAGAATGTCAAACAACCTGGGCCGGCAGGTTCTTTTTTATTTATTGTTTATGCTACTTCTGGCTGATCTTTTTTATCTGTGCTAGAAGCTGGCACCAAGGCACCCTTCTACCACATAAAAGTTCTCACGCCCTTCTCCCGTCTGGCTGACGACAGTCTGTGCGTGCATGTGTGTGTGTGTGTGTGAGATAAGCTAGGGTGGTAGAGCACGAGCGGAAGTAGTCAAGGTCAACCGGTACAGTCTCAATAGCAATAAAAACACAGCACGTGACCACACGCAACTCACGAGATGTTTACGTGAAAAACTGCCCTACAACAGCATGTCACAGTGTCTGCAGCCAGCTGCTAGTTTCCTACGAGAAATTGTTTGTTTCCAGGGCCTCTTTGCTAGAATACGAGGCCAGGAACAACGTAAATCTTAGTCTACCTTTCCTCCTTTTTTTTGTTTAGTTGAAGTCACTGCCATGACTGAAATACAGACAGAAAAGTACTATAGTAATTTAAACATAAAATTAGATAAGAAAGGTGTTCTTTATTTCTAGATTATATACATGTTAGAATACACATTTAGTGAGTAGTTGTTGCAACGTACATAGTTTAGGCATTGGGCTTAATCATTTTTTTTGCGTTAATGACTGTTTAAACAAATATTTTTTTTAAAATATGTATAAACATATAAGGTAAACCCACAATATACTGTGATATACATTAATATTGTCATATTTCCCCTGTGGGCTTCACTAAGTTTGGATGACTCTGTACAGAGTTCATTAGGTTACCAACAGAGAGCAGGCATGTGTAGTTTTGGCAGTAAGTGACCAACGGCTTTGTTTATCCTATAACTCCGGTAAGAGTGAACAGAGAATAGATAATGTTTGTTTGTGTGTGTGTGTGTGTGTGTGTGAGGCACAAAATCAATTAAGTTCTAATGGTGCCACTACTGGCATACGATATGCAGTACCACCGCTATGCACAAGCCGCTGAACTGGTATGCAATGCTATAGTATTAATCATTTTTACGTAGGACTTTCCAAAGTGGTGACCATATCATCACTGTGTGAGAAATACGGCTTAGAAGTCCAACAAGTGTTTGTTTCTATCTTTGTGTTTTTCGAATCTGGCAGGTATTTTCTCCACATAAGGCAGTCTGAAAAAGCCATTTTTATAAGCCTAAAAATCATGTTTTCTAGTAAATGCACCACATAATTTGAAGTGTGTTTGCATTTTGTGGATATACAAACATAATGACATTAAGTACAGTCATTTAGTTAAAAATGAATAACTACTCGCTACAACTAATTTCAATATCAATAGATAGGAACCTTAACTTCACTCCCATTACAGCACGTGGAGTCATCTGAATTGTCCTCCGGATCAAATCTTTCTTGTTTTATACCAAGTCCATTTAGAACTTGTCCATATTCGGATCCTCCATCCACTACATTCTAGAAAGAGAATATTTAAAATACATAAAATAACAAAACTTTATTTCACTCTCACAATCACACGTTAACAACATAGCATACAATAGGTACACTTTAAAAACAGAAAATACCCATACACATTTGCAATTTTGGATGGGATGATACATTTAATCTACGGTATGTTTAAATAGTCACTAACTACCTCTTTCAGTTCTTGACAAAAAATAAATGTATAAATAATTTTGTTATTTTTTTATACCATTCTGAGATAAAGAACATATTCACTGCCTCAGGTCAGCTATGTGTGCAACCATGCAATAATGTACAATACATGCACACACCTGCAAGCCCCCACACACATAATTGTGAAAGCTTGTACATGTGTGCAACCATGCAATAATGTACAATATATGCACACACCTGCAAGCCCCCACACGCATATTTGTGAAAGCTTGTACATGTGTGCAACCATGCAATAATGTTCAATCATGCAATAATATACAATATATGCACACACCTACAAGCCCCAACAAGCATCTTTGTGAAAGCTTGTACATGTGTGCAACCATGCAATAATGTACAATATATGCACACACCTGCAAGCCCCCACATGCATATTTGTGAAAGCTTGTACATGTGTGCAACCATGCAATAATGTTCAATCATGCAATAATATACAATATATGCACACACCTGCAAGCCCCCACACGCGTATTTGTGAAAGCTTGTACATGTGTGCAACCATGCAATAATGTTCAATCATGCAATAAT
>PNEQ01103308.1:0-10292 GCA_003012365.1 Medauroidea extradentata | reverse complement strand
ATACAATATTGTTGTGAATAGTGTAGAGCAAAGTGGCTTACATGGGTGCGAGGGGTACATGGGCGTATACAATATTGTTGTGAATAGTGTAGAGCAAAGTGGCATACGTAGGTGCGAGGTGTACTTGGGCGCATACAATATTGTTGTGAATAGTGTAGAGCAAAGTGGCTTACATGGGTGCGAGGGGTACATGGTCACATACAATATTGTTGTGAATAGTGTAGATCAAAGGGGCTTATATGGGTGTGAGTGGTACATGGGCGCATTCAATATTGTTGTGAATAGTGTAGAACAAAGGGGCCTATATGTGTGCGAGGGGTACATGGGCGCATACAATATTGTACTGAATAGTGTTGATCAAAGTGGCTTAAGTGGGTGCGAGGGGTACATGGGTGCATATAATTTTGTTGTGAATAGTGTAGTGCAAAGTGGCTTACATTGGTGCGAAGGGTACATGGGCGCATACAATATTGTTGTGAATAGTGTAGATCAAAGGTGCTTATATGGTTGTGTGTGTGGTACATGGGCGCATTCAATATTGTTAAGAATAGTGTAGAACAAAGGGGCCTATATGTGTGCGAGGGGTACATGGGCGCATACAATATTGTAGTGAATAGTGTAGATCAAAGTTTCTTAAGTGGGTGCGAGGGGTACATGGGTGCATATAATTTTGTTGTGAATAGTGTATTGCAAAGTGGCATACGTAGGTGCGAGGGGTACATGGGCGCATACAATATTGTTGTGAATAGTGTAGAGCAAAGTGGTTTAGATGAGTGCGAGGGGTACATGGGCGAATACAATATTGTTTTGAATAGTGTAGAGCAGAAGTGGCTTACAAGTGTGCGAGTGGTACATGGGCGCATACAATATTGTTTTGAATAGTGTAGAGCAAAGTGGCTTACATTGATGCGAGGGGTACATGGGCGCATACAATATTGTTATGAATAGTGTAGAGCAGAAATGGCTTACATGGGTGCGAGTGGTACATGGGCGAATACAATATTGTTGTGAATAGTGTAGAGCAGAAGTGGCTTACATGGGTGCGAGTGGTACATATACGCATACAATAATGTTGTGAATAGTGTAGAGCAAAGTGGTTTACATGGGTGCGAGGGGTACATGGGCGCATACAATATTGTTGTGAATAGTGTAGAGCAAAGGGGCTTATATGGGTGCGAGGGGTACATGGGCGAATACAATAATGTTGTGAATAGTGTAGAGCAGAAATGGCTTACATGGGTGCGAGTGGTACATGGGCGCATACAATAATGTTGTGAATACTGTAGAGCAAAGTGGCTTACATGTGCGCGAGGGGTACATAGGCGAATACAATATTGTTGTGAATAGTGTAGAGCAAAGGGGCTTATATGGATGCGAGGGGTACATAGGCGAATACAATATTGTTGTGAATAGTGTAGAGCAGAAGTGGCTTACATGGGTGCGAGTGGTACATGGGCGCATACAATAATGTTGTCAATAGTGTAGAGCAAAGTGGTTTTCATGGGTGCGAGGGGTACATGGGCGCATACAATATTGTTGTGAATAGTGTAGAGCAAAGGGGCTTATATGGATGCGAGGGGTACATGGGCGCATACAATATTGTTTTGAATAGTATAGAGCAAAGTGGCTTACGTGGGTGCGAGGGGTACATGGGCGCATACAATATTGTTGTGATTAGTGTAGAGCAGAAGTGGCTTACATGGATGCGATGGGTACATGGGCGCATACAATATTGTTGTGAATTGCGTAGAGCAAAGTGCCTTACATGGTTCCGATGGGTACATGGACGCATACAATATTGTTGTGAATACTGTAGAGCAAAGGGGCTTATATGGGTGCGAGGGGTACGTGGGTACATACAATATTGTTGTGAATAGTTTAGAGCAAAGTGGCTTACGTGGGTGTGAGGGATACATGGGCGCATACAATACTGTTGTGAATAGTGTAGAACAAAGGGGCTTATATGGGTGAAAGGGGTTCATGGGTGCAAACAATATTGTTGTTAATATTGTAGAGCAAAGCGGCTTACGTGTGTGCGAGGGGTACATGGGCTTACATGGGTGCGAGGGATACATGGGCTTACATGGGTGCGAGGGGTACATGGGCGCATACAATATTGTTTTGAATAGTTTAGAGCAGAAGTGGGTTACGTGTGTGCGAGGGGTACATGGGCGCATACAATATTGTTGTGAATAGTGTAGAGCAAAGTGGCTTACGTGGGTGCGAGGGGTACATCGGCGCATACAATATTGTTGTGAATAGTGTAGAGCAGAAGTGGCTTACATGGGTGCGAGAGGTACATGGGCGCATACAATATTGTTGTGAATAGTGTAGAGCAAAGTGGCTTAAATGGGTGCGAGGGGTACATGGGTGAATACAATATTGTTTGTAATAGTGTAGAGCATAAGTGGCTTACATGTGTTCGAGGGGTACATGGGCGCATACAATATTGTTGTGAATAGTGTAGAGCAAAGGGGCTTATATGGATGCGAAGGTTACATGGGCGTATACAATATTGTTTTGAATAGTGTAGAGCAAAGTGGCTTACGTGGGTGCAAGGGGTACATGGGCGCATGCAATATTGTTGTGAATAGTGTAGAGCAAAGGGGCTTATATGGGTGCGAGGGGTACATGGGCGCATACAATATTGTTGTGAATAGTGTAGATCAAAGGGGCTTACATGGGTGCGAGGGGTACATGGGCGAATACAATATTGTTGTGAATAGTGTTGAGCAATGTGGCTTATGTGGGTGCGAGGAGTACATGGGCGGATACAATATTGTTGTGAATAGTGTTGAGCAATGTGGCTTATGTGGGTGCGAGGAGTACATGGGCGCATACAATATTGTTGTGAATAGTGTAGAGCAAAGGGGCTTACATGGATGCGTGGGGTACATGGGCGAATACAATATTGTTGTGAATAGTGTTGAGCAATTTGGCTTATGTGGGTGCGAGGAATACATGGGCGCATACAATATTGTTGTGAATAGTGTAAAGCGAAGGGTCTTATATGGGTGCGAGGGGAACATGAGCGCATACAATATTGTTGTGAATAGTGTAAAGCAAAGTGGCTAACGTGGGTGCGAGGGGTACATGGGCGCATACAATATTGTTGTGAATAGTGTAAAGCAAAGGGGCTTACATGGGTGCGAGGGGTACATGAGTGCATACAATATTGTTGTGAATAATGTAGAGCAAAATGTTGCAACACACACTTAACCTGAAGAG
The DNA here is from genome assembly GCA_003012365.1 of Medauroidea extradentata. Classification (NCBI taxonomy): domain Eukaryota; kingdom Metazoa; phylum Arthropoda; class Insecta; order Phasmatodea; family Phasmatidae; genus Medauroidea; species Medauroidea extradentata. Next base: position 7,064 of record PNEQ01103308.1, on the reverse strand, counting down.
TCTACACACCAAGATGTACATGCTCAATACTCAACACCAAGAAATGATTCAACTTGTGGATATAAACTGTCTTGACACTGACACTAGCTGTCAGGTCTATGTCCGCAGGATAAAAGCTGCAAATGACAAACATTTTAGACATTCATGTCATCCCCTGGAAAACAGTAAAGGAAGTTTGAATCATTTTAGTAATTTATGGTGTGTTTACTGTGGAAAATTGCTGTCCTCCAACAAAATATGCGCGACAGTTTTCAGTTTTCATTGTTTTCTCCGCTACAACTTTTTTCACGCAGTGTATCAATACCCTGACTTTTCATGCTCTGATTAATAGTGTGCTAAACCTTCTTGCAAACTTAGATACTGAATTACGGTACTTGCATATTACCCTAAATGTTATGCAACATAACAAGGATTGCTTTATTTTCTTATCTTTCATTAATTAGCACAGGATATGTATGCCTGTTAATATTCAATCATGTTTGAAGGCGTAAAAAAGTTGACGGTAGTGCACCATCAACCTGAAGGTCTCAAGTAAACATAAAATTTGCCACGTTTTTATGACGTAGCCATGGCACGTAATTATTCCATTCAACTTATCCACAGCTGGATTTGTTTGTATGGACATACTCCATTGCGAAATAAATGACTGTCACAAGAAAACCAAAAGTAAAAATAAGACAAGAAAACATAAAAAGCAGAGTATGCTTTAGTCATCAGGATACATACACAACATGAAATTCCAAAACTGGAATATGGTCAGATAAAACGAGGAACAAACAGAAAATAAAAAGAAATAACAAAAATATATAAAACCTAAGTTGACATGCGACACAACGATGAAACGAAACAAATACACAAACAGAATTACAGCAAACGACACAATGATGAGACTAAACAAAACACAAAAGATGTCGGACACAAACAGAAAAAACAACAAACAACTCAAACGATTAGACGAAATAAAACACAGTAGTTTTCCAAACAGTCAGTATGAACGACGTTTTATTTCGCAATGGAGTATGTCCATACAAACAAATCCAGTCATGAACTCCTATTGCACAGTTCTTTCAAAGATCAAACTTATCCACAGTAGTTTATTAAACTGAAAAACAAATGAAATAATTGGTAGTAGGCCTATATTAGCTGCGATGTTCTTATTAAATTCTAATAAATAATAGTCTTATTGTCTTCCTTAATTATTTGTCACATTTTTTGCATATCCTTCCTTGTCTGCTGGTGCATACTCCACAAACTGGTTTCCTGCACGTAGAACATTTATGTCTGGTTTTATTGTTGTTACACAGGGAGATTTGGCACTGCATACGCTTGTCAATATACTCTTGTGGAACATCCATCAAGGTACTTGAAAATGGCATCGGAACATGTGTACGTGTTGCGACATATGGTCCAGCTAGCTCTTTCGCCAAAGAAAGAATAACATTTCTTCTTGAAATCCTATCTTTGGTAACATCCTTGTAGAGTGTATGAGCATTGACACATGCTAGGTCAAGGATGTTATAAAACACGCGAACTGGCCACCTACGACTCATGGCTCTTGTAGTGTATTTGCGTGTCATTTGGTCAACAATATCAACCCCGTATTTTGTTTCATTATAAAACTGTATTGTTTCTGGTAACAGTTTCTCTGTCTGCTGGTAAATATCTACGCCAGTGTGAAGAGTACTCAGAATAAGCACATTTTTAGTCACTTTTCCTTGATAAGATTTCAGGACCATATCATTGCTTTTGAAAAGAGAAGTTGAATGTAAAGGATTGTGAGCATGTTTCACAGAGGATGGTACTTCCCGTCTGGCCCTATTCAGTGTTCCAACAAGGCTTGTTTTTCTTTTCTTGAGTTCCTTAGCAAGACTAACAGAGGTAAAATAACGGTCTGTGGTCACATTTCTTCCTTTGTCAAGGAATGGTTCCATCAGTTGGAGCACTACATGTTCAGCTTGAGATCTGTCAGTAGGCCTTGTTGCATCTTTTCCAAGGTATGGAAAGCCGTTCAAAATGTATCGATGTTGAGTATCTACAGCCAGCCAGTATTTTACTCCAAACTTGTCTGGTTTGTTGGGCATATAGTGAGTAAATGGACAACGACACTTTGAAGGAAAAAGATGCTCATCAATTGTTATATTATCTGTTGGTTTGTAACAGATAATGCAATTGTTCACAAACTTTTTCCAAATCTCGGAAACGAGACAATATTTATCATCCTGTTTTCGACGAGAGCGTGTAGCTTTCTCATCAAAGCGCAGGAATCTCATAATCTCTGTGAACCTGTTCCTACTCATTGTAGGCTATTAGTAAAGAAAGGTGGACCCCATTCGCGAGACCACAGCTGAAGAACATGGATTGTGTTTGCACCATATGCTCCACGTGCATAAAGTATTGCTATGAATGCTTCCAGTTCCTCAAATGATAAGGCCCAGTTACTATCTTCTAGCACAGAACATGCTGCCTGCTCTGTGCATTTTTTTTTATACATCGTTGGTTCGTTTATGAAAAGGCGCCATGCACTAGCTGATGAGCTATTCTCAATATTGCGCTTTACGTGTCCTGTAGGTCCAGACATCTCTTGGAAAATATTGTGATCATTTCGTCTACCTGGGTTTTTGCCTGGCGTGATGCGACTCCACACCGTACCATCTGCAGCCAACTCGTCACCAACTAGTGATGATACTGCCACTTGGGTGTGTTGTTGTCCACGCCGCTGTGCACGACCTCTACCTCTGTGAGAAGATGCCTTCCGACTAGAAGATGAAAGTGCAGCGCCTGAAGAACGACTGCAGCCGGGATGTCGCTTGCTTCGCCTAAAATAATATAAGCCCTAACTGGTAGAATACATGAATCGTAAACTAAAATACGAAATATAAATTCTAATGGACTTGTAAAAATACTTGGAACAGTGCATTGCTGCGTAGTGGTTGTTTCCTGGTTCTCCTCAGATATTCGAAAATGCATTTCTTTTTTTTTTTTTTGGAAATGTGTCGGCCATCACTGGTTGAATGTGTTGCAACAGGAACATTTCCTCTCTTTTCAAAACCAGTAGAATCGATGCTCGAATCACTCTCATCTGCAGCAGTAGGAATATAATCCTTATCACTCTTACTGCTGTCTGATTCTGGATCATCTTCATCCGATTGTGATGGCGATCTATCTTGCAGGTGCTGAAGGTACTCGTACATCTCTGCTTCGGTGAGCCCTTTTCGTCGTGCCATGTTGTCCAGAACGCATTGAGGCACACTACAGCTTCTATCTCAACTGTTGACTCATCGCATGTTATCTTATCGCTCAGGAAATGATATAGCTGCCTGCCAGTATCAGAGATAACTGTCTGCCATCCTTGATGAAAGGACAATCCCCAGAGTACTTTGAATATGCCATAGTGACCAGCCACAAGAAAACAAGCCACTGAAGTATCGGTACAGAAGCAAAAATAAATTGCGGCAGATTATTGAAACCAATTCATTTTTAAAATAGCTATTATTTTTCACAATGGATACCAGTGACATAAATTTACTGAAACAAGCATCAAGGAAGAAATAAACTCTGTCAAAATTTAAAATGAGCAGTTATACTATCTTTGAATTTTATTTCTGCAGGGCTTTCAAAGTGACTGCATGGTAAGACTAGGAGTACCATACGAAAAAAACATAAAAATAATGCCTTGAAAGCAAATGTGTGTATATCAATGGAAAGTGAATAAAAAGGTTAAAAGTCATGAAATTTCATTCCCTGAAAAATTTTGAAAATGTAAGAACTATCCAAAAAAAAAAAAAAGGTCAAAATGAATGCTTGGTAAGCCTAGTGTTAACTATGGTGTCACAAATCTTAGGATTTTTTTTAATTTCATCAAATTGGTAGACATAAAAATTAGTGAGCTGACTTAACTTTTGTATAATTTAATCGTTCTGTATTTGTATTAAATAAATGCTGGCATATTTTTTGGTTTGACATAACTGACAAAATTTCCTTAAGATTTTTAATAATCTTGGTTCACATACATAACTTGCAATTTTGACTTGGCTTTTGACTGCATTTTGCGTTCACTTTATGTTTATGTTTTCAAAATGGTGGTAGTTTTTTATTTTTTGGAATTATTTTACATATCAAGGGAAATATAATTTTTCGCCCACTTTGAGAAAAGTAGGCTTATCAGTTATGGTTGTAACAACTTGTTTAAGTTCTGTGATATAAAAATGCCGTTAGATTCATACTTTAAAGCGTAATCACTTACAATTACAAAATCAATTAAACACCAGTAAAATATAATTTCCTAGTAGTAAAAATTAGGAAATAACACATACACTGAACTTCGTACCACGACTGCAAACTGGCTACAGCGCGCACCATAAGCCGTGTACTGATGTTTAAAGTTGGGGTGGTCTATATACCAGGAGTAGTGTTATGTAACAAGCAGCTAACACAGTGTTGTAGTTAGACTGGCTGCAGTGTGGCATGAACTGCTACTACTTGTGAAGTACGGAGCGATGTGTGCAGCTTGCGTGACGGCGTGTTGTCATGGCACCACTGGGTGTGGTCACTTTGACGCCAGGGCGTATCCTCTCAGTTAGTGTGCTAACATGGCTGGTGTGGGCTGCGAACAGGTGAGGACTGCTCTCGTGTCGTACTTCACATTCTATTGCTCTACTGTGCGTATGTTGTTTGCTGTCGGTGGACTTCACACGCCGCTTTCTGCTTTCTTGCAATCTGACCTCAGTTCGCGTAGAGTTATGCCGGAAACAATCATACTTTATTTCTTCTGCATTTGTTGTAATCTTCTCGTATCTTGCGACCTGAAATATTCAAGAGCGTTGGTGTCCTGCACTCTCTAACAGTAATGTCTGCCGTATGTTTTAAACGAGGGACCATTTGACAGTTAAATGTTGCCTATCATGTTTCACCGTTGTGCTACGGCACTAGTCCATATGCCAGCACGGTGGTGAAATGGCTTTCAACCAAGCAATGCATACTTGAATCATTAGACTACTGACGTAATGTTCTTATTAACTGATACCTATTTGAATTAGGTAAAAAACACAGACATTTGTTGAAGTGTGCACCGTAGACGTGTTGAATTAAGCGTTGATTGAGAGTCGATGGCGCAGCCATATTGAGTAAAATCGAAGGCCTCTCTGAGTGAAATGTAAGGAAATTTCATAGCACACACGAACTGATTGTTATCTAAGGTAAAAGTGAGGATTTCATTAGGAGTCTTAAGACGTTTCAAAGTTTTTTCAAGCTTAAAATTGATCATGACTGTGCAAACAGATGATAGAATGCCGCATGGATGAGAATAATATTATTAAAATTAATTTGTTGGTAATATTTAGAGAAAGAACGCAACTAGGATTTAAAGGAACATGCTCACTGTGTTTGTGAGATAATTATTATTTACTGTACATTTTTACACGAAACCGATGTCGTGTTTTTTGGGTGCTTTTGTTTAAACACAAATTTGTTACAAGACCATTTTATAAACAGAATCGACGTCATATTTTTATATTCCTCATTTTGCAATTTTTTAACCTTACAGTATTCGAAACACTCACTGTAAATTATCAAATCGCAGCCTTTTATTGTGCTTTATAAATTGAAACAATAAACATTTAAACTACATTCCCAAGTCTGTGCGCTAAGAGAAATGTCCTCAGACTTTACATACAATCTTCTTAGTTTTACTTTCATCTCAAGAATTTTCTCTGCAATCGACCCTACGTGCGCTTCGCACCGAAATGTTCGTATTTTCATAATAATATGAAAACCTGCCCAACTCGTACTTAGTTCAGGACAACTCTAACGGCTTACATAGTTAATCAAAGAAATAATTCAACATGGCGACCGCTTCATCATCGTTAAGTTCAGTCCGAAGGATGTAGAAACAAAATTTTTCAATCCGAATATCATTCCATGCCACATTGCGGACTGGAAAGGATTACTCACTGCAGTCCTACTTCAGTCCAGAAGGATCGTGTTTGAAATAACATTTTTGAGAAAATACATCAGATCACTACTAGTTCAATCCGGACTGAGTTGCTATTCTAAACGAAGTATTGTTCTACAGCATCAAAATATAATATGTGCCTGCAGAAAACACTTGCTTGAAGATTACACGTGCCTGCTACCACATCGATTACAAACAGCTACCTGGAAACATAAACGATGTTCGAAAATTCAAACCAGAAATTAGTAGGGAATACTGTGCTCGACCACACACACAAACAACATTAGTAATGTTCTTGACACACAGTATATATATATATATATATATATATATATATATATATATATATATATATATATATATATACGCCGCCAATAGTTGGTACATGGAGCAATACTTTGCTCGACCACACACACACTATTAGTAATGTTCTTGATACACAGTATATATATATATATATATATATATATATATATATATATATATATATACACGCCGCCACTAGTTGGTACATGGAGCAACTCCGTGCTCGACGACACACACACTACATTAAGAAAGGTACTTGCCACACACTATATATATATATATATATATATATATATACACACGCCGCCACTAGTTGGTACGTGGAGCAATACTTTGCTCGACCACACACACACACCATTAGTAATCTTTTTGACACACAGTATATATATACGCCGCCACTAGTTGGTACATGGAGCAATTCTGTACTCGACGACACACATAGTACATTAGTGAGGTACTTGCCACACAGTATATATATATATACGCCGCCACTAGTTGTTACATGGAGCAACTCTGTACTCGACGACACACACACTACATTAGTAAAGTTCTTGCCACACAGTATATATATACGCCCCCACAAGTTGTTACATGGAGCAACTCTGTACTCGACGACACACATAGTACATTAGTGAGGTACTTGAAACACACTATATATACACGCCACCAATAGTTGGTACATGTAGCAACTCTGTGCTCGACGACACACACACTACATTAGTAAGGTACTTGCCACACAGTATATATATATATATATATATATATATATATATATATATATATATATATATATATACATACATACAAT